>JAECWY010002201.1:0-28095 GCA_018151275.1 Drosophila prosaltans
TCTCAAAAAGCAATAAGTCAACTACAATGGACTCCACTCACAGTTGCTTATACATATCGAGCTTTACAGGAGGCAAAAGCAACAATAGCACCACAGAACAAGGGCCATCGATATGACACATCAATATGATGGGCCATCAATATGACTCAAATGGAAACGACACAAAGTGTATTAAGGTTTTCTAAAATGGCTTGAGTGTCTGTTATCGTACGTCGGCTTTATTTAAAAAAAAATTGGTTGTCCGACATCTTTTTTATTTAATTTCAATTGAAATTCGCAGCTATCGCCTGTGACACTTTAAGACTACATTCGTTTTTAATAAAAATCTCCACACCTTCGTCATTGAAACACAAATTTGTTTGGAGGTTAAGTTTTGTTCCTTAGAGTTTTCTAAGCGGCTACCGTCATTTTTAGCGATTTTCATTTTCAATTACAAAAGTTCTTCATTGGAAAACTCTTGGTTGAGAGAGTTTAGCAATTCATTTGTTTCAGCCTCCTCCATACCTTCAAAATTTAACTTTTTGCAAAATTAGAACGCTCACGACAAATAGCAAGTGTATCATCACTTTCGGCAGTGCATTTTTTGTGAACACAATCAGTCTTTCATGATGTTGAAATTTTTCCAAAACTGAAGCATGGAAGGTTTATCTTGTCCATCAGTCTCACTTATAACTTATAAATCCCTGCTTATAAAAGCTTAAAGGTTCATCAAAGGTAATAACTCTTAAAAGTTAATATAACTCCCTAATTCATGGCTTGAATAACTGATGTCGTGTTAGATGTTAGAAATACAAATTTCACGTTTTCTGACAACTTCTATTTACTAGAACCAAACACTTGTTCTTAACATTTTCCTTATCGAAATAAGCTTTAATTTCTGGAATAGTGCACATTGAAACCCAGTTTTGAAATAAAGATGCTATTAACCATGCTTTTGTTTTGAACGTCAAAGGACAAAAGGTAATCTTTTAAATAACCTTTATAGCTCTTAGATTTTCCAATTGATAAATGAGAAATGTTTAAAATTTGAAATCACCATTTTCATTAACATGTAGAAAAAAAGTCAGTAGCTTTAAATCCGGACGCAGATTGTTCTGTTTTAGATATGAAGGGTCTTCGAGGTAGGCGTTTACGAAATAATCCAATTACATTTAAATTAAACACTTGTTTTGGCTCAAACCCACCATTATGAATTAAAGCTTTTAACTCTGTTGGATAGAATTATGCAGCAGTTATATCATCGCTAGCTGCTTTGCCTTTACAAGCAATGTTAACCCGATTCGTTCGAACTTTGAATCTCTTAATTCAGCCTAAACTTGTTTCAAAAGTTTCATTCTCGTAAACACTACTTCCGCCAGCATCATCGTTGGATACTGTTGGATACTTTTTTACGTCATCAAATAAGCTTCTCGCTTTTGTTGAATTACCATTTTACTTAATGGTGTTCTCTGAGCAACTTGATTGAACTCCTTGTTTGATTTATCGTTTTAACATTTAAAAGTGTTGCAAATTTTACAACCTCTTTTATTTTCTTTCCATCTCGATGCCTAATCGTTCTGACAGTTGTTTCAGCCAGGACAAGAGCCTTTGCTATATCAACAGCTTTCTCTTCCTTACTAAATCGGCGCAGAATATCTAATTTTGTCTTCAAGCTGAACTTTTTTTTTTTTTTTTTGAAGTTCCTCCAGCATTGTCCTTTCCACTCATTTGTCTAAAAACTAAGTTTATCTAAAAAATAAATAAAACTACTCTGCCTATAAATAAATTTAAAATATATTTACCTTTTTATAATCAGCAACTATACGAAAATATTTATTGATTGCCGAGACAACAAAACGAGAATTCCCCAGTTTTGCTGTCATTAGAACGACCCAAAGCGAGGTCTTGGTGTATTTATTACTTTGTGACGAAGTGCCAATCTAGCACTACGGCACAATAACAAGGTTCATTTGCTCTATTTTGTTACCCTAATCTAATAGGCAATAATAATTCGTTAATCCCAACCCTCAATACTCCGACTTGTTAATTAGGTTAATTGTCCCACCTCTAGGTACATTGCTAAGCATACATATATATATGCATAAGTTTCTCAACTCTTTGTACAGCTACATACATACAGAATTAATTACGTAGCAGCATTAAGCCGACCGCATACATATGTACGCTCACCCGGTGGAATACACATATACACACATACGCATGCAAGTCCAACGGGACTTGCACGAATTTGTCCACGTGGCTTTTGCGCAGTTTTCGTTTTTGGTTGCACGCTGGACGCGTGTCGCGACAGAATCGGATGTCATGGCAACGTTGATTGGCCGGTCGCGTGTCGAGGCTGGCAGAGGGCAGAAAAGATCGAAAATTCGAGAAGAGTGGCCAGCGACTGCGCAATTGAGAGATGAGAAATCCTTCTGGTAACAACCCTTCACGTGAACTGCAGCAAAGAAGATTCCAAGATCAAAGTGCAAGTGGTGATATAATAAAATCTCAAGGACCTCATAGAAGAATAATAAATATACAAAAGACAGTGCAATTCAAGAGATAAATAAACGGGATAAAGTGCAAAAGGAAATAAATTAAGTGTGGGTGTACAGCATACCGGGTGAGTTGGCCATGAGGCCCAATGGTTACCCCTCCCCCTTGATCTAATAGCAACTATGACTCTAGTGAGTGGTTAGTTATTCAAAACAAAATTTTTTTATATATATAATAAAATTTATAATGAATTAAAGATCTAGTGTCATAATTATTGGGGTGAAACCAGGGATAACTAACTCTCTCCTATCTTTCCCTCCATCTCAAATCCCTTATGTATGGGTAGTAGTTAGTATTTGTTTCTCCTCTGGCATTGGCATCCGGGTTACACACTACCCAATGCCAAGGAGAGTGTTGTGTCTGTTTGTAGTGTGCCTAGGTACAGGATAGCCAGCACAGTCATCGTCCGGGTTACACCCTTGTTGACTGTTATGGCGTCCTGTGTCTATCGGCATGCGACCGAGATTTATGGGGTGATTGATGTCCGGGTTACACCCTAATCGATCACCACGTAAATCTTGGGACATCCTCCTGTAGTATTGTATTAAGTCGGTGTCCAGGTTACACCTTAACCGACTTATGTTCATGTTCCCCTTTTGTGACCCTGTGCTTGTAGTAGTGTAGTTGTAAGTCGGTGTCCGGGTTACACCCTAACCGACTTACAGGTCTAAGTGTGTCATGTAGTGTCCTCTCGTATTTCCTTCTGTAGGTATGCGTTTCTATCTTTCTCTTTCTATCACCTCCTCTTCATTTCGGGCAATCGCCAGCGGTATCCCAACTCTACAGCATTAACACCAACTGTAGCTCAAACAAATCTCTGGTTTCGGCATTCTATTACAAATATTCGGTAATGGAAGACCCTGGGGAGACTTAGATTTGTACCCCAGCCGGAACTTCCTTACAGATGGCGCCCGAGCAGGGACCCGAGATTTGAAGAAAATTTTGTATATATATTTTGGGAATTTTCGCCTAATTTTGTCATATTACAACAAAAAGAATATATAAAAAAAAATCCTTAATATTATATATCGTAGTCTCAAATATTTATTTTTTGTAATGTTGCAAAGCGAAAATTTATTTTATTTTTTCTACATATATATTGCATGCATCTCATTGTTTCATGAGCATGTCATCTGCGTGGCTTAAAGAACCACCGTAACCCATATCGCGGGAGTTTATATATGCCCGAGGAGTTTTTGTATACCCTTTTTGTAAAGTCTAAAATATTTTTTTTTCATTTAAAAAAAAAAAATATATATATATATATATGTATAATCTATCATTTGGTGTTCACCATATATTTTAGGCTGCAAACTTTGATCCCTGTATTACCACATTTTCCCATATACCCGTTTATACCCTTTATCCCAAGTGAATTCCAGCCAAGAAAATTAAAACGCAGGATGGCACAAGTATAAGTTTATTTAGTCATCGATAGGACTGTCAACATAATCACCGATAGAGCTAATATACCCAGCATAATCACGATAGAGTAGACAGTGGAATCAGCGACAAAAAAAAATCTTTATTTTTGAGTCAGCGATAGAACGGCGTACATAACCATCAACATAGCTAAATAATGCAACAGAGTTACGGTAGTTAGTCAGCGATAGAACTATTCGCATAGCCAATGACATAGCCCAGGGACCCGGCAGAGTTACGGCAGACGAAGCAGCAGAATCAGCGATAGAAAGCACCGCTAAGAAACACTCAGAAAAGAGAAACATTTTTTCATGACGCCGTTCAGGTACAGTCACAGCAAAGCAGCGCAGGCATAGAAAAAAAAATGAAGCTAGACATAGCAACGTTAGCATCTGCAACGGTAGTTCTGTCGCCTGTGAGAGAAAGGGAGAGGTTACTTTTGGGTCCTCATTGGTCAACGAGGTTGGCGTCGATACCAGAGTTCACCTACTGAGACGAATAACGGAATAATACAACCATTGAATAACGGCACAAGTTTTCTTTAATTTGATTTTAAAGTAGATAAAAGGCGACCACCAGTATCACCACAAGACAGTCCACCGCGAACCTTCAACGTCTCAACATTAAGAACAGTCTTCCGTGAACCTTCAAGGAGCCAACAAGACAGTCCACCGCAAACCTTCAACAAGTGAACAACAACAGTCCGCCCCGAACCTTCAACGTGTCAATATTAAGGACAGTCTTCCGTGAACCTTCAAGGATTCAACATAACAGACCACCGCAAACCTTTACCAAGTGAACAACAAGAGTCTACCGCGAACCTTCCAAGTACCAACAACAGCATATCCAGCAAGGATAATTAAACCAACCTTCACCAGCAAAGATATTCAACTATAACTAAGGATAATTAAACCAACGTTCACCAGCAAGGATATTCAACTATAAGCAAGGATAATTAAACCAACGTTCACCAGCAAGGATATTCAACTATAACCAAGGATAATTAAACCAACGTTCACCAGTAAGGATAACCGACTACGGTTAAGCATAGCAAGGATTAATGAGTAAACCAAGCAACATTTTACAGCAAGGATATTCAACCACGATTGAGCACACCAAAGATCAAGGATCGAACTAAGCAAGGTTCAACTACCAGGAGTGGTAATCATCGCACAGTCCACTCAGTCAACCAGGAAAATACAAGGATATTCATCGAACAGTAACAACTCATCTGCAACAGTTCAACCAACAATCACAAAGGATATCGACTACGGCGCAGCAGCATGCAATAATACATCGTTAAGTGATAATACAATTATTTTATTGTCCTGAATTTGATTTATAGGTCTTTGAATTAATCCTTCATTTTCAGCTAGTGTTTAGTTTAACTACATTTGACAAAGACATTAATAACATGGGAGTCAATTGGATAACATATCGTCGTAAATCTGAGCTCGAAAGTTTCTTCGCCGAATTCGGACTGACGCCTGGCGGTTCATTCGAGGAGATGAGAAGCCGATTCTCCAGTTTTGCATCCAGGGAAGACCATAAACTAGATGTAGTATCACGGCTAGCAGAGCTAGAATTGCAATATGGACAAGCACCCAGCATCAACAAAGGTCTAGAGGTTAAACCACGTTTACGTCCTGTGTCACCGGCACGACCGACCGATAAGGAGTACTTAACCGAGAGACACGTGTCCCTTCATCAAGACATAAATGAGAAAATACTGCCAACGTGCCAACGTTCACTTGCAGCATTGCTACATCAGACATGCACCCAAGAAGAACCACCGAGAATCCTAGTTATGCTAACATCATAGAGAAAGTGTCAAAATGGGGTCTTCATTTTAACGGTACCGCAAATCCATTATACTTCTTGGAAACACTAGAAGCAAGGGCTAGTACTTATCACATCAGTACAGAATGGCTTCCTAATATGATGCCCATTTTATTTTCGGGACGAGCGGAAGGATGGTGGCAAAGACGCCTTGCTGCCTCCCAGATACTTTGAAAAGTTGGAAGATGCCATTCGCACCCGAAGACAGCGATCTGGAGAACCGTTCAAGGCATACTTGATAGAACAACGCCTCATGATAAGAAGAGCCTATTACACGGAGGAACAGGAATTACAGCGCATATATGACAATCTACTGCCTGACTACCAATTGCACATTTGCCGTATGGATTTTCGTAACTTGCATGAGCTGACCCAATTAATAGTAAATTTCGAGACCCTGCGGGGTCAAGGTTCTAAGAGATTCGATGTATCTTTTTCCCGTCAGGCAAACACTTCGGATACATTAGACAGCCATATGCAACAATTTACCAGTGGACGTAAAAACAACACAGGTAACAACAGCAACACCAATAAACCAGCTTTGCCTCCTCCTACGGAAAAATCAACAAGCTACCCACACTTCTATCATATAGCTGAAGCACCAGTGGATACGCACCGTGCTTGCCGTATCTGTGGTGAATCGGAGAGAGCGCAGAACCAACCCCAAATATAAGTAGACTTCAATTCCAATTAGTCTAGGTCAACGGATGTGAAGTGAGCGCTACCCTCGATACTGCAGCTACTAGGAGCTTCATTTACAGTTCACTGGCTCAGAAGATCGGCACTAATGGAAACTGGAAACAAATACACACCCCTATCAACTTAGCCGATGGATCCAGAAAGGAAATCACCCAGGCTATCGAAGCTGAGATATGGCTGGGAAGGACCCAGATGAAAATTCCACTACTAGTATTACCAGGTATTATGGACCAATTGATCTTAGGCACTGATTTCCTACGTGGCACTCGGACAAAGATCCAGTGCGGGGAAAGCTATCTACAGTTGGAACCTGTTCAGGACTCACTTCTTGCATCGTTTATTAAGGGGGAGATACCTGTAAACGCTCAAATTTTCACTGAAGTTTGTGATTTTTTATTTTTATTAAAGAGTTATTATTTATTTTTGAAACTCTACATGTAGGTAGTTTGAATATTGAAGTAAAAAAAAAAAAAAAATTTTGATCAAAAAAATTTAAAATGGCGGCTGCACCTGCCATTTTTTCAAGTAGGTCGGAGCGAGGATGGTCAATCGGCGGGCATTGTAGCATCCTTTCAATTGATCAGAAAACTAAAAAGCAAACATTTTTTTATTTATTATTATCATAATTTCTATATGAACCACAAACAAATTAAAAAAAAATTAAAAATTCACAAAATACAAAGCTTCAAAAAAAGGTAAAAATTTTGGCCAAAATTTTTATGTTGTTTGGCTCTAAAAAAAAATATTTTTTCAAAATTTTTTTGGAATGTCTGTGGTTTATATAGAAAGTAATGTCATTAGAAAGATGTGTGCAAAATTTCCGGAAGATCGGTCAATAACTTTTGGAGTTATCGTGCCCGCCGATTTCAAAAAATCGTTTCTTTCTTCATCGTGGATGACGTGTTTTTCTGTGCTCCTTCATAATTTCTTTTATTTCGGTTTTAAACTCACCGCGCCTGCCTAAAATTTCAGCTAATTATTTAGCAATAACTATTGACATTATTCTGTCATTTAAATTTTTGTCATTGCGCTTTTTGTTTAATTAACTTTACAAAAGCAAAATCAAAGCATTGAACTTAATATTTGAAAAAAACAACAAAACTTTTTACAGCAGTGTTGTTGTTTTTGTTGTTCTTTGCTCTTGCGTTTGTACTTTTTACCGCTTTAAAACCGCTCTCGCGCTCTCGCCAACGCATTGTTGTTGCATGTGCAGTGCTGTTGGTTCTCCCGCTCTCTTTTTTTTCTAATTTCTTTTATTCGCGCTCGCATCTATCTCTGTCTCGCGTACAAGTGATACGTGTATTTGTGTAGTGCTTAGTTCTCTTAGTTCTTGCACTAATTTTCTCTGTGAGTTTGACCCCAGTGTCGAATTTGCTTAACAAATCTGAGTGAGTTTTTTCTTTGGCCTTTTTGATATTTAATTTTTTTTTATAAATTTTTGAGTATTAATTGAATTAAAAAATGTCTGTCTGCTCAAGCAAAAAGTGTTTGAACCCCCCTTCACCCCATAACATATTTCTTTCCTGTTGGCTGTGTGACAACGTCATGCACGTTAAATGTGCTGGCTACACAGCCAGGGTAAAGGATTGTTTGGAGCAAAAAGGGGGGGCTCAAATGGGGTTGTGACTCATGCCGTGAGGTTGAGATTGAAATGAGGGTGTTTATGAGGCAAACCAGGGATAGATTGAAGAAATTGTCATCTGGTTTTCGTAAACTCTACGATGAGTTCAATGCTGTGGAGAGCGAATTTAGCAGCTATAAGCTGTTAAATGAGTCTCCAAAGCGCAAGAAAACCAGTATGCGCAATCTGTCCTTGCATTTGCCTGTGCCCAATCCCGTCTCGGCCCTAGCTCCACAAACTCCTTCACTGCTCACTGTGACAAATCCTCCGCAGCTTATTTCGTTTACCACCCCCATTTCTCAAGTTGGTCGCAAGGAAGAGGCTATCTCCGTTTCTCCAGGAAATAGTCTCTCTTTGCAGACGAACAAAGCTGTAGTATCCGAAAAGTCCGGGCAATTATCAATAACTGTTGACATTGCCGATAGTAGTCCAGTTGGAGGTGCAATACCGGACACGCAGGCGGATTCAATCGTGGTCACTGACGCTGCGGTTGATTTGCGGCCTGGTTCCTATAACCCTTTAACTGGAGTTCCACCTAAGAAACATATATTTGTTTCAAGGCTTGATCCCGAACATTCGTCGGATGATGTCTTAGCTTTTATTAAGACAAAAATTCAAGCTAATCACTATAATGCTAAAATAGCGGTGGAAAAATTTAAATTTAAATATTCGAGGGAGATATCCTCTTTTAAAATAAGTGTTCCAGTTGAACTGTTCGACTGTATATGTCATAGCAGTTTTTGGCCGGATCACATTTTAGTAAAAGAATACACGGCCAAAAAGAAAACTCGAGATCCGGTTAGGCTTTCTATCCCATCTAATTCTTCATCTTCCGGAATATCAGCATCGGCTGGTGTTCCAAAAACTAATCTCGTCCCTTCATCTGGCCTATCAGAACGTGAGAGGACTTAAATCTAAGCTTCCTAGACTCTATCTAGATAGTCTAGCATTTGAATTTAAAATTTTAGTGTTTACTGAGACATGGTTAAAACCCGATATTAACGATGCATCTGTTCTTTCCGCAAAATTTTCAATTTTTAGATGTGATCGGACTTCTCGTGTAGGCGGAGGAGTTCTGATTGCTGTTGACTCGGCCTTAACTTCTGACCAAATTCATTCACCGGACATTCTGGAGATTGAGTTTGTTAGCGTTAAGGTCAGATTCAAGTCTTTCTCTGTCTACATTACTTGTTCTTACATTCCGCCACAATCCGACATGGCGGTGTACGCAAAACATTTAGATTCTATTCGATATATTTCTTCATTGCTTTCTGATAGAGATATCTTAATCGTCTTTGGTGACTTTAATTTACCAGAAATAGCATGGTCTCAATCTGATGAATCTGCTTTGTTGCTTCCTTCTAAATCTCACTGCTTCGTTGATGGCCTTTTGAGTTATCATTAGCTCAAATAAACCCTGTGCGAAATAACATAGGCAGATCCTTAGATCTGATATTTGTGTTGGATTCCACCAACTGTGCAGTAACTAGAACCGACCCTCTAGTCTTGCCCGAAGACAATTTTCATCCTACTCTGGATTTATCTGTAGATCTGTCGTTTCGTGCACCGATTGCTGGTGTCAGTCCTGTGATTAAATCTCGTAATTTTCGCAAGACTAACTTTGTTAAACTGAATGAGCTCATTCTGAGAACTGACTGGTCATCCTTATACAGTTGCTCAGACATGGATCTTGCTATCTCGTTGTTTTATGATACTCTCGGTTCGCTTTTTAAGGTTTGTGTCCCACTGAGGGCTCCAGTGTCGTCTCACCGACCTCCCTGGTTTTCTCGTGAGCTATCCAACTTGAAAAATGTCAAATCCAGATATTATAAAAAATACAAGAAATCGGGACGTTCTTCAGACTTTGCTCTTTACGCAGTTGCTCGCTCCAATTTTATGTTGCTTAACAAGCACTGCTATAATAATTACCTCAAGCGTTGTAGGCTTGAGTTTTCCCGTGATCCTAAACAGTTTTATAGTTTTGTGAATTCTAAACGTAAGATGGATGTCCACCCATCAATATTATCGTTTGGAAATAATATAGCGGACTCTGATCAAGCGATTGCTGATTTGTTTGCTGATTTCTTCACAACAACATATTCCTCAACGGAATACCGAGCGAATATTTTGTATCCTTATCAGATAAAAAGGTCTAATTGTATTTGTAGTCCTTCGATCGATGAAAGTTCGCTTATTAGCGTGCTTAATTTAGTAAAACCTGTGTACACACCTGGTCCTGATGGAATACCTGGTTGTGTACTCAGATTTTGTGCTGAGGCTCTATGTAAGCCACTTCAAAAACTTTTTTTCGTTGTCCGTTAAATCTTGTCATTTTCCGTCTATATGGAAGGAATCTTATATAATTCCTCTTCATAAAAATGGTAAAAAGTCCGAAGCATCCAATTATAGGGGTATTTCTAAATTGTCCGCTATTCCTAAAGCATTTGAAAAGTTAATCACTTCTCAATTGCAACATTTTTGTAGATCTATTATTTCACCATCTCAACATGGGTTTGTGAAACGTAGATCTACTACCACTAACCTATTAGAATTTACATCTTTAACGATCGAAGGATTTAGGAATGCAAGACAGACTGATGTCATTTATACTGATTTCAGCAAGGCTTTTGATTCTGTTAATCATACACTTCTTCTTTTAAAATTAAACGAAATTGGCTTCCCAAGCCCTTTAATTTGTTGGATTCGTGAATACCTGACAGACAGAACACAGAAAGTTCTCTTCAAGTCTTCAAGTTCAAGGACCATCCAAGTAACTTCGGGGGTGCCTCAGGGTAGTCATCTGGGACCACTGCTATTCACCCTTTTTATTAACGATCTTCCATCCGTTATAATACATTCTCGTGTCCTCATGTATGCAGATGATGTAAAGCTTTGTCTCAGCTACAGAGATATTATATCACCTTCACGGTTGCAGTCTGACCTCCAAAACTTTCAATCTTGGTGTCGACACAATTTATTAAACCTAAACACATCTAAATGCAAGGTCATGACTTTTTTTCAGAAACACTCCTCAGTTAATTACCTACTTTCTTAATAACGTTCCATTAACCAGACTTAATGAGATGATTGACTTGGGAGTACTTATGGACCATAAATTGACTTTTAAGTCCCATATAAGCACTACTGTCGGAAAAGCCATGGGTGTTCTTGGATTTGTTAAAAGATGGTCAAAGGAATTTGACGATCCATATACAACCAAGGTTCTTTACACCTCATTGGTTCGTCCAATTTTAGAATATGCAACCTGCATATGGTCACCCCAATACGATTCACATAAAGCAAGAATAGAATCAGTTCAAAAACAGTTCCTTCTCTTTGCTCTTCGTGGTCTGAACTGGGATCGTAATATCAACTTGCCTTCGTACTCTAGTAGACTTCTTTTATTTGACCTTCCTTCCCTTTCTAATCGTAGATTAATGCTTGGCGTCATATTTATGCACAAGCTCCTTAACGGGGATATAGACTCTCCCGAGCTATTGAACCGAGTAAAACTAACCGTTCCTTGTAGACCTACTAGAAACTATATTCCTCTAACACTTCCACGATGTACTACTAACTACCTGATGTATGAACCTTTTCGAGTACTTTGTTCTGATTATAATCGTCTTTATCATGTAATCAGTTCAGAGCTCTCGATTCCTTTACTAAAAACTTCTATCCTTTCCTATCTAGCACGTAACTAGCTTTAGTGTCGTTTTTTGTCTGTGTTTTGTGAATTGTCCCCGCGACTCGAGCCGTGCGTTATGCGGCTTGCGCCCCTCGGTCGGTTGGGCGGGAGGTGTGGGCAATTAGTGCTCCCGTTGGGATTCGCGCGTAAAAAAAAAAAAAAAAAAAAAAAAAAATGCAGTTTTGAGAAAAACGCGTTTAAAGTTAGGTACGCAGAAGTAACCACTCCCAGCGCTCGAAGGGTTTACGCTCTGTAATATGAGAAATACTGAAAATTATGTTCTGAAAATTTGGTGACATATTCTTAAAGGTCCATACTAACATATTATTAATTTTCCTTGGTATTTGGAATTTATTTAAAAATTTGATTTGATTTAATTGAAGGGAATTTAAATTTTAAAAGAATATCTTTTTTTTTTTTTATTTTATTTTCCATGCTATGCAAAATTATTATATTTTTTTTTTGTAATTTTAATTTTGGAGAAAAATTTTTTTTTTGAATTGCAAAAATGTATTTATTTTTTTTTTTTTCTTTTGATGAATGGATGTTTGTGTGTTTGTGTATTTTACATTTGTGTTTTTATATTTGTTATAGTGGCGGCGAACTTCGCTTTTTACCACAAAGGTGCTGTGTTAGCACTCTTTTTAATATTTGTTAACATTTTTTTTTCGCTTACTTTGGTTTTATGGATTTATTGTTGCTGCTGTCGCTGCTGCTGCTTCCGTTTTTGTTGTTCCCTCTGGTGCTCGTCTTATAGCGCATGAATCTTTGTCCAGACGACTTGTGCGTCGTTCCACGGTATGGGTGGGATCCGCTGGACCAGTTCCAGTAATGATGCCCTCTTTCATCGGTATCTGGCGAGGTATCCGTCTCGTCTTTTGGGCGTTTGGACCTTTGGAATTTTTGTTAGTTGGTCCTCCTCTTTCTGTTTCCGTATTGCCTGAGTTCTGGCACTCTTCTGGCGAGCGAGGTATTCCTCCACGGTCAATGGTCGAGGACCGTCAAGGGAGCACTCCCTTAGCGCCTTCTTTACTGCCTCCAGATGCGTTGCGCTCATCTGGGCAGTTCCACTTCTGGATAAGATTTGGTCTTCACTCGTCTTTTTGCGTCTTCGCTTCTTGAAGCGGTGCCTTGATCCTTATTAGGAATCTGGCAGGATCGCCATGTAATGTAAAGACTGGTTCGTAGAGACGCGGTTGAGACGCGGCGCCGATAGTAAGGCGACTTTTAAATAAGGAGACAAGCAGTTCGGTTTTTGATGTTCGCAGTTGGATGCGATTAGCCTGACTGACCTCGTAGGGTCGAGGCCGCTTTATTTATACTGTTTCTTATGGTCTAGTTTACATAGATTGCTTATTCTAAGAAATAGTTTACCAATGCAAATATGCTTGCATTGCATATGTCAAATAGTGTAATATGATGCCAATGCATATGCACTTGCACTGCGTGTCTTCTTAAGTGGTTTAATAAGTGGTTTAAGATGTGGTGACCTTTGTATACACTATATGATCACTACAGTACGGTGGACGAGCTACTATCAGAAGATCGCACCGAACCATCGAAAAGCCCTCATAGCGCCCCAATAGTATTAGTGGGTAAAAAAACCGGAGAAATGCGTATGTGTATCGATTTCAGGCAAATCAAGGCGCAGTCTATACGAGATGCATACCCTCTGCCAAGGATCAATCATATTCTGGAAAAGCTTCACAACGCTCAGTTTATCTCCACACTGGATCTCAAAAGTGGTTGTTGGCAAATACCATTGGCCAAAGCGAGTCGAGAATGCACGGCGTTCACAGTCCCAGGTCGTGGCCTGTTCCAATGGAAGGTAATGCCTTTCGGGCTACATTCCGCAGCAGCAACGTTCCAACGCGCCTTGGATAGTGTGATCGGACCTGAGATGGATCCATTTGCCTTTGCGTATCTTTACTGAAGAAAAATACTAAATGGAAATGGGATGCAGAACAACAACAAGCCTTCGACGAATTGAAATTACGATTGACATCCGCCCCGATCTTGGCCTGCCCCGATTTTAACTTCAAATTCTATTTGCAGACAGATGCCAGCGACTATGGTTTGGGCGCAGTATTAACCCAGTATCAAGAAGGAACAGAACGGGTCATCGCCTACGCCAGCAGACGCCTCCTTGCACCTGAAGAGAATTACTCAGCCACCGAGAAGGAGTGTCTCGCTATAGTCTGGGCAATTCGCAAGCTACGCTGTTATCTGGAAAGATATAAATTCGAAGTCATCACGGATCATCAGGCCTTAAAGTGGCTCAATTCGATAGATAATCCCACCGGTCGTATAGCAAGATGGGCACTCGAACTTCAACAATATGAATTCGACATACAATACCGCAAAAGAAAGTTAAATGTCGTGGCCGACGCCTTGTCTCGACAACCATTGGAAGTGCTAAATGCAATTCAGGATACTCTACCGGAGTGTTCATGGTGAAATAAAATAAAGCTACAAGTAGAAGCGCAATCAGAGCAGTTCCCTGATTTTCACTACGAAGGTGGGCAACTGTACCGAAGGAGAATTCATCACCCTGATGAGGAGGAACCCATACCATGGAAGCTATGTGTGCCGAAGGAAGTCCGTCAACGAGTACTATGCAAGTGTCACGACGAGCCCACCGCAGGTCATCTGGGAATCCGTAAGACAGTACTCAGAGTTTCCCAGAAATACTACTGGCCTGGTTTTTTCCGCGATGTAAAGCGACACGTACGCAACTGTCTTCAATGCCAAAAATATAAAGTGGACCAAATGAAGCCAGCTGGGAAAATGTTCACTCGTCAAGTATCAGAACCATTCAACACAGTGTGTGCTGATTTTGTTGGACCTCTCCCCAGATCAAAGCAAGGTAACACTGTTCTATTAGTTTTCTTAGATGCATACAGCAGATGGGTGGAGCTTGTACCTCTGCGTAAAGCCACCGCTGCTTCATTAGAACACGCATTTCGGGAGCGAATTATCGGACACTTTGGAGCACCGCGCACTTTGGTCTGCGACAATGGAACACAGTTCACCAGTCGCACCTTCAAAGAACTTTGTCAACGAGCTGGAGTAGAGATTCAGTACACCGCCCCTTACACCCCGCGTCATAATCCAACCGAGCGGGTCAATCGCACCGTGAAGACCATGATAGCTCAATACCTGGGAGAAAAGCAGAGTAACTGGGATCACCTTCTACCCGAGTTCACATTAGCCATAAATTCCAGCGTATGCGATTCGACAGCATTTACACCAGCGTTCCTCGTGCTGGGTAAGGAACCCCGCATCCCTGGAGCCCTGTACGACGAGGTTACACCAGGACTTGGCACCACACCCTGGTCCCCTGAAGCACGAACACGACGCATGGCAGACGTTTTTACCATGGCCCAAGAGGACATGCAACGAGCTTCAATAGAGCAAGGACGTCACTACAATTTGCGACGTAGAGACTGGCAGCCAGCGATTGGAAATCTGGTCCTCCTGAAGCAACACCACTTTTCCAAGGCCTCCGAGGGCTTTGCAGCTAAATTGGCCCCAAAGTTCGATGGGACATCAGCCACAATCGTACCGGCAGTGGAGCACGATCCTCCAACACCGCACGTCCCCTCAGCAGCAACCGAGGCAGAGAACACCAAGGACCACTCAGCATTTTCGTCTGGCAATTCACCGCCACAGGAGCCTATCAATTGCTGGCGGATAGTGGATGCACCCGAACAAGCGGTGGTCACTAGGGTGGACGTATTGAGTCGAGCAATGGAGCTGTCCGACATAGCGTGTTTTGACCCGGGGCATTTCTCCGGTTATAGGGGCTGGGTCCCGTCGCCACCGGCAACAAAGGAAGAAGAGGGCGCCGCGCCTCCTTATCCCCAGAGGGACAACTCGCTCCTGCGTCCTCTATCGCCGAACGAAGCAGCCGACCTCCAGGAAGCAGTGGGCGACACCACATCTGTCTCCGAGCCATGGAGGAATAACCCTAGCCCATCGCACCTGGACTATACGGACCCAGAGACCAGCGAAACGGTGCATCTGCCACCGCTCGACAGCGAACCCGACTTCGGTGACATACGACGGCCATACAACCCCGTCAGCTACGACTCAGACATCACGTCAGAGGGAGGGGGCGTCCAGACATCAAGCTATCCACATTTTTAGGATATATCGCCACCTCAGTCACCGGCACCTCAGCCAGTGAGTCTGCGGGGTGACTCCAGCTCGAATCAGCCGACGGAGGCCGATAACGTTCCGAGTGGTAGCCGTATCCACCCCTGGCAGGTTATCCCACTGGGATGGCGGACTAGGGGCGTGCAGGAGCTGCTACCACGACAACTCGTTCAACAAGTGGAGGAGTGCCAGAAACAACGGCAAGAACGAAAGTTTAAGTATGAAGCAGCCGGTAGCGTGTACGGTGTACGGGTGACCAATACCCAGCAGGTCAGGGGGTGTGACGAAGTGCCAATTTGGCACCACGGCACAATTACGAGGCTCATAAAATCTAGTATTGTTATTTCAAGCTATTAGATAATAATAAGTCATTAAGCCCAACCCTAAATACTCTGACTTGTGTCTTAATTAATCGTCTCATCTCTAGGTACATTACTATTTATATATATGCTCATTGCCTCGTACACATGCGTATATACATAGGTACATAAGTTTCTCTTTAGGTATTCCCGCTTATATACAAAATTAATTGCGCAGTAGCATTTAGCCGGCCGCATATGTACACATACACACACACACACATGCAAGCCCAACGGGACTTGCACGAATTTGTCGACGTTGCTTTTGCGCAGTTTCCATTTTTGTGGTTGCAACGGGACCAAAAGAATGCGTACGTGAAGATTCTGACGCCAACGCGTGTCGCGACAGAATCTGTTGTCATGGCAACATTGAAGGACAGAGTCTGGGCAGAGAAAAGTCGAAAGCCCGAAAAGAGCGGTCAGCGACTGCGTAATGAGAGAACAATAAATCATTACGCAAACCACCCTTAAGGGAGACAGTCGGGAGTGAAAGAAAAGTGAAAAGAAGTGTCAGCGTGTAACTAAGAAATTACAAGGACCCACAGCCGGCCCTTATAAGACAAAAGGCAGAGGAAAAGACAAGTCACAATCGAAGTGAGTGCAAAGAAAACCATAAAGAAAAGAACGAACGAGGCTGACCATACAAGGATATACGGATTAAGTGTGTGTGAGCCAGGATAGCGGGTGAGTCGGCCATGTGGCCCAATAGTAGCCCCTCCCCTTTGACCCCATAAAAATAAATACCATTTTAGAGTGTGGTCAGGTGGCAATGGTCAAAGAATTATGTTGAATAAATCTACAATAAAGTTTGTAACGTTATAAAGAACATATGTCACAATTATTGGGGGGTGAAACTAGATTGGAATTAACATTCTCTCCTATCCTTTCCCCGATCCCATTCCTTTGTTTGTGTGTCACCATAGTATATGTTTCTCCTCTGGCATTGGCATCCGAGTTGTACCCTACCCAATGCCAAGGAGAGTGTAGTGTTTATTTGTAGTGTGCCTGGATACTGGGCCGCCACACAGCCAACGTCCGGGTTGTACCCTTGTTGACTGTGATGGCGGCTAGTATCCATTGGCATGCGGCCAGGATTTATGTTGTGATCGATGTCCGGGTTGTACCCTAGTCGATCACAACGTAAATCTTGGGACGTCCCTATGTTGTGTTGTATTAAGTCGGTGTCCAGGTTATACCTTAACCGACTTAGTTTTATGTTTCCCTTTTGTGACCCTGCATTTTAGTAGTACAATTGTAAGTCGGTGTCCAGGTTGTACCCTAACCAAACTACATGTCTGCATGTATCTGTGTTAAGTTTCTTCCTCCTTCTATCCCTTCTTCTCCCTGTAGTCCGTTCCCCGCGATATCATAGATATACAGCATTAACACTCACTGTAGCTCGAGCAAATCTCTGGTCTCGGCATTCTATTATAAATAATCTATAATGGAAGACCCTGGGGAGACTGAGAGTTGTACCCCAGCCGGAAAGCTTTCTTACAGATGGCGCCCGAGCTGGGACCCAAGATTTCAAGAGAACATCGGCGTAAAGAACCACCATAACCCATATCGCGGGAGTTTCATATGCCACAGGAATGCTTGTATACCCGCATTGGAAAGTGTAAAATATCTCCTTTTGCTTTTTATAAAAAAAAAAAAAAAGGGAGTTTATATATATATGTATATATCTATCATTTTGTGTTCACCGTATATGTCGGCCCACATACATGTATCCTTGTGTTCCCATATTTGCCCATATCCCCGTTTGTTTCCTTTAGCCCAAGTGAAATCCAGCAAAGCAACGTAGCAGTTTGTTAGTCAGCGATAGGACTGTCGACATAATCACCGATAGAGCTAATATACCCAGCAGAATCACGATAGAGTAGACAGTGGAATCAGCGACAGAAAATTATATTTCGAGAGTCAGCGATAGAACGGCGTACATAACTACCAACATAGCTAATTAATGCAGCAGAGTTTCGGTAGAGTACGCGTAGAATCAGCGACAGAAAATTATAATTAGTTAGTCAGCGATAGAACTATTCGCATAGTCAATGACATAGCCTATGGACCCGGCAGAGTTACGGCAGACGAAGCAGTAGAATCAGCGACAGAAAGCACCGTTAAGAAACAATCAGAAAGAGAAACGTTGATGGAAATTTTCCATGACGCAGTTCAGGTACAGTCACAGCAAAGCAGCGCCGGCATAGAAAAAAAAAAAAAAGAGAACACCGTTAAGAAACACTCAGAAGCGAGAGACATCGATGGAAACTTTCCATGACGCCGTTCAGGTACAGCCACAGCAAAACAACGCAGGCACAGACAAAAAAAAAAAAAAAAGTAAAGAAGTTAGACAAAGCAACAGTAGCAACTGCAACGGTAGTTCTATCGCCTGGGAGAGAAAGGGAGAGGTTTGCTTTTGGGTTCTCATTGGTCGACGAGCTTGGCGTCAAGACCAGAATACACCGAATGAGACGAAGAATGAAAGAATACGAACATTTAATAACGGCACAAGTTTCTTCAATCTGATTTTGAAGTAGATAAAAGACGAGCCACATCATCAGAGAAGAGAGTCAACCGCGAACCTTCAACGAGTTAACAACGAGAGTCAACCGCGAACCTTCAACGAGTTAACAACGAGAGTCAACCGCGAACCTTCAACGAGTTAACAACGAGAGTCAACCGCGAACCTTCAACGAGTTAACAACAGGAGTCAACCGCGAACCTTCACCGAGTTAACAACAGAGAGTCAGCCGCGAGCCTTCAACGATAACCAAGGATAATTAAAACCAACGTTCTCCAACAAGGATATTCAAGGATAACACAAGGATAATCAAACCAAACCAGCAAGGATAATTAAACCAACGTTCACCAGCAAGGATCTTCAACGATAACCAAGGATAATTATAACAACGTTCATCAGCAAGGATATACGGCAAGGATAATTAAAACCAATGTTCACCAGCAAGGATATTCAACGATAACCAAGAATATTTATAACAAAGTTCACTAGCAAGGATATACAGCCAGGATACTTAAAACCAGCATTCACCAGCAAGGATATTCAGCTATAACCAAGCATAATTAAACCGACGTTTACCAGCAAGGACAAATACGGTTAAGCATAGCATGGATCGAACTAAGCCAGGTTCAAATATCAGAAGTGGGGATCATCGCACAGCCTACTCAGTTAATACAAGGATATTCCGCACATAATAATAACTCAGCTGCAACATCCCAACCAACAATCATAAAGGATATCGACTACGGTGCAGCAGCATGCAATAATACATCGTTCAGTGATAATACAATTATTTTTATTGTCCCGAATTTGATTTATTGCCCTTTGAATTAATCCTTCACTTTCAGCTAGTGTTTATTTTCAACGTTTTTCTACAAAGAACATTAGTAACATGGGAGTCAAATGGATAACATATCGTCGAAAAGCCGAGCTCGAAAGCTTCTTCGCCGAATTCGGACTGACCCCTGGCGGTTCAGTCGAGGAGATGAGAAGCCGATTCTCTAGCTTCGCATCCAGGGAAGACCATAAACCAGATGTACTCTCCCGGCTAGCAGAACTAGAATCACAATACGGACAAGCAGCCAGCCTCGATAAAGGTCTCGAAGTTAAACCACGTTCACGTCCTGTGTCACCTGCCCGACATACTGACAAGGAGTATTCGATGGAGAGACACGCATCTCTTAACCAAGACACAGATGGAAAATTATTACAGATACCAGCGTTGACTCACAGCATGGCTACATCAGATCTACACCCACAAAGAGCCTCCGAGAATACCAGTTACACTAATCTCATAGAGAAAGTGTCAAAATGGGGTCTTCATTTTGATGGGACCGCAGATCCATTATACTTCTTGGAAACACATGAAGCAAGGGTTAGTACTTATCGCATCAGCACCAAATAGGCACCCTAATATGATGCCCATTTTATTTTCGGGACGAGCCGAAGGATGGTGGCAAACCAGCGGTCTGTTAGACGCCTCGTGGGCCAACTTTAGAAGAGAATTTCTAGATTTCTTTCTGCCGCCCAGATACTTTGAAAAACTGGAAGATGCCATCCGCACGCGAAGACAGCGCCCTGGCGAACCATTTAAGACATACTTGATAGAACTACGCCTCATGATAAGAAGAGCCCATTACACGGAGGAACAGGAATTACAGCGCATATATGACAATTTATTGCCTGACTACCAATTGCACACCCGACGTATAGATTTTCATAACTTGCATAAGCTGACCCAGTTAATAGTGAATTTCGAGACCCTGCGTGGTCAAAGTTCTAAGAGATTCGACGCATCTTTTTCCGGTCAGGCAGACACTTTGGGCGCATCAGACAGCCTTGGGCAACAATTTACCAGTGGACGTAAAGTTAACACCGTTAATAATCGAAGCACCAACAAACCAGCTTTGCCCTCTACGGAAAAATCAGCCAGCTACTCACACTTCTACCAAGTATCGGTGGCACCAGTGGATACTTACCGTGCTTGCCGGAACTGCGGCAAACCGGACCATTTCGCAAAGCAATGCAACAATCCAAGGATATTATTCTGTTGGAAATATGGAAAACGCGATATACGAACCATCGACTGCTGTCGCCGGTCGGAAAACGCCGGGCGCCTACGTTCGACAGGGGATCGAACGAAGAAAGCGCCGAGCCAGCCCCAAATGTAAGTAGACTCCGATTCGACAAGGGTCGCCTCATCGCCTTAGTCCAGGTCAACGGATGTGAAGTGAGCGCCACCCTTGACACTGGAGCCACTTGGAGCTTCATACACAGTTCACTGGCTCAGCAGATCGGCACTAATGGGAACTGGAAACAAACACACACCCCTATCAACTTAGCCGATGGATCTAGAAAGGAAATCACCCAGGCTATCGAAGCTGAGATATGTCTGGGAACGACACAAGTAAAAATACCATTGCTGGTATTACCATGTATTATGGACCAATTGATCTTAGGCACTGATTTCCTGCGCGGCACTCGGACCATAATCCAGTGCGGGGAAAGCTATCTACAGTTAGAACCTATGCAAAACGCCCTGCTTGGATCATTCGTCAGTTGCAGCGCTGCCTCACAACCGTCGAGTACCTTAACCAGTGGAAGTGTTGCCGGATGAAAAACGGATCCGAAACACGGCCTTACCACCAGTTTCAGATAAAGCCGTCATTAATAACCCATTTCGTCAACCAGTCATCGAAAAATCACCCGTCAGAATAGACAAACTCAATTTAATAGCAGCCAGGCCCACGACAAGGAAGGAAAGCACCATGATATCCCCAGAGCCAGAATACTCCGAAGACGCGAGGGCGAATAAAATCATCAACGAGTTCCTATCACAGGAATTACCAAAGTTCGACACATTACAAGGTGTCACCCACATCGCAGAGCACGTCATCATTATGAAGGATGACAAACCAATTAAGCAACGTTATTACCCTCGCAACCCGGCCCAGCAGAAGATCATCAACGACACCGTGGACCAGTTATTAGCCGAAGACCCATCGTGCTAGTTGGCAAGAAAACAGGAGAGACGCGTATGTGTATCGATTTCAGGCAACTCAAGGCGCAGTCTATACGAGATGCATACCCTCTGCCAAGGATCAATCATATTCTGGAAAAAACTTCACAACGCTCAGTTTATCTCTACACTGGATCTTAAAAGTGGTTGTTGGCAAATACCACTGGCCAAAGCAAGTCGGGAATGCACAGCGTTCACAGTCCCAGGTCGTGGCCTGTTCCAATGGAAGGTAATGCCTTTTCCAACGTTCCAACGCGCCTTGGATAGTGTGATCGGACCTGAGATGGATCCATTTGCCTTTGCGTATCTAGACGATATCATCGTCATCGGAAGGACATTGGAAGAACATATAACAGAGTTTTCTAGTATCATACAGCCTATCACCGCTTTACTGAAGAAAAATACTAAATGGAAATGGGATGCAGAACAACATCCGCCCCTATCTTGGCCTGCCCGATTTTAACATCAAATTCTATTTGCAGACAGATGCCAGTGATTATGGTTTGGGCGCAGTATTAACCCAGTATCAAGAAGGAACAGAACGGGTCATCGCCTACGTCAGCAGACGCCTCCTTGCGCCTGAAGAAAATTACTCAGCCACCGAGAAGGAGTGTCTCGCTATAGTTTGGGCAATTCGCAAACTACGCTGTTATTTGGAAGGATATAAATTTGAAGTCATTACGGATCATTATGCATTGAAGTGGCTTAATTCAATAGATAATCCCACCGGTCGTATAGCAAGATGGGCACTCCAACTACAACAATACAAATTCGACATACGATACCGCAGAGGAAAGTTAAACGTCGTGGCCGACGCCTTGTCTCGACAACCATTGGAGGTGCTAAACTCAATTCAGGATACTCTACCAGCACAACCAGAAAAGTTCCCCGATTTTCGCTACGAAGGTGGGCAACTGTACCGACGGAGAATTCATCACCCCGATGAGGAGGAACCCATACCATGGAAGCTATGTGTGCCAAAGGAAGCTCGTCATCGAGTACTATGCGAATGTCATGACAAGCCTACCGCAGGACATTTGGGAATCCGTAAAACAGTGCTCAGAGTCTCCCAAAAATACTACTGGCCTGGCTTTTTCCGTGATGTGATCTTCAATGCCAAAAATATAAAGTGGACCAAATGAAGCCAGCTGGGAAAATGTTTACTCGTCAAGTTTCAGAACCATTCAACACCGTGTGTGCTGACTTTGTTGGACCCCTCCGCAGATCAAAGCAAGGTAACACTGTTCTATTGGTTTTTTTAGACGCCTACAGTAGATGGGTGGAGCTTATACCTCTCCGTAAAGCCACCGCTGCTGGATTAGAACACGCATTTCAGGAGCGCATTGTCGGACGCTTTGGAGCACCACGCACTTTTTATTTTTTATTTTTTTTTTTTTTTCATAAGTCTCTTTGCTCCGTCTTGCTGTTGCCTTATACCTGCGATAAGGCATCTGAAATTATACACAAATAGTTAGCGCGGAGCGCAAGGATTTGGTCTACTCACGGGGATCATCTGCTTCCTGGTGACGCTGCAGTGGCCACGGACTGTTTCCCTTTTATTTTCGAGTCACCCACCTGACGAGTGCCTGGAGTACTGAAGGGGGCGCGGGGCGATAGCAGCCTCTCTTTCTCCACTTTCTCCACTTTTTTTGGCGCCTCTCACCTCTACACTTTCACTGGTGTGGGTAAAAAACTTTGCTCTTATCTAAGTACATAGCTTAATTCTCTGTCGCTGGTTCTTCTTCTTCTAACTGCCACTGGACAGCTGATCGCACCTGTGTTGTAAAGCAGAGGAAAACCCCCAGCCCATAGTCGCCAGGCGGCGCCTATGGGCGGACTAAAATTCAAAAATAACCGTTTCTCTTTTAAACCTGAACCGTCCGTTAAATGGAAAAGTTGGCTACCTCAATGGACCATATATTCCGTTTAGAGGGAGTTTTTTCGGACCAATTCAGCGAGGAAGCTATTTTTGGCAAGCGTTCCAAACTCAAGGAGTCACCTCAGCCAACTGCGGCACCCCCAATCCCAGTGCCAATAGGTTCTGCTACAAAAGCGTTATGCAGCAGCCCAGTTGCGACTGCCCCAACGTCAAAGGCTAACTCAGGTATTCCGGAGTTGGACGAGTTGGCCTGCTTGATCCACGAGCTTGCCAATACCTACTCTAGAAAGGAGGATGGTAAACATGTGAGGCACATAAACCAAAGTGCGTTGCAGTCAATGGCGCGCATGAAAAAACTGCACAATGGGCAAACTAATGCTGCGGGCACCTACATGCGACAAATCCATGCAAACCGCTCAAGAGGCATATACTCAACGCAGACTTAGGGCAAACTCTGCCGTCAGCGATACGCCCAAGCGCCCTCGGGAGGATACCCTGTCCCAGCGGAACACGCCACCGAAAAAACATCGCGGCGGCGTAAGTTTTAAAAAAATCTTATGCGGATCAGCTGAGATCTGTGGAGCAATTCTCGCAACATCAACCAGCTTCAACAAGCAAAACAGGATATGGCATCGTCACACACCACGAGACTGCATCAAACTCTGAGCTTCCAGCTCAAGAGTGGCAACAAGTGTCACACAAGCGCCAATCTAAGACACTGGAGCGTAGAGCCAGGCCACAAGCAATTTATCATATGCCCAGTTGCTAAGCATGGTGACAAGAAGGGATGATGGCCGTCTTAACAGCGTCAGAGACAACGTTAGACGGGCAAGGAAGACTGCCAATGGGGAGTTCTTGCTAGAAATAAACCGCTCAAGTAGCTCAAGTCACCTAAAGGATGAGTTAATTCAAGTTTTGGGACCAACCACCATGGTGATGTAGCTCACGTTGAACTGCGTGATCTCGATTGCCTGGCAACAGCGACTGATGTTATCGCAGCAATTAAAGCTAAAATTGGCAAGGTAGACCAGATCTCAGTTAAGTCTCTAAGGTCAACTTTTGGAGACACACAAACGGCAATAGTTTGCCTATCTCAGGATGGCGCGGCAGAGCTTCTCAAATTAAAGTCGATTCGCGTCGGCTGGTCCAGCTGCCGTACAAGAGCGAGAAATAGTCTGCAGAGATGCTACCGTTGTCTTAACTTTGGACACATGGCGGCAAAGTGCACCAGCAACATCGATCGCACAAATTGCTGCCTCAGATGCGGAAAGCCAAACCACAAAGCTTCGTCATGCATAAACGAGCCGAAATGTTTTAATTGCGCTGCTCAAGATCGCACCCCAAACAGACCACTACGCCTGTAGTAGGAGATGCCCTCTTGAAAGTAAGGAGCTTCGCAAAATTTCATCCAAATGAAAATTCTCCAGCTGAACCTAAACCACTGCGCTGCGGCGCAAAGCTTGCTGACCCAAACGGTGATCGAATTAGACATTGATATTGTTCTTATTAGAGAGCCGTATAAGACTGGTACTGGTACCAACTGGGCGGTTGACCGATTTGGCAAGGCGGCAATCTGGGCGTGCGGCCGGAAAGCACCAACCATGGAGGCCATTCATCCAGCCGGTGGCTTTGTCAGGGCTAAATTCGGAGACATATGGATATTCAGCTGCTATATTGCTCCAAGCCTGCAAACAAGAGAATTTGAAAGTATCGTCGACGAAATAGCTATAGATGCCCAAGGTAAACAAAAAACCCTGATCGGAGGCGATTTTAATGCTTGGTCTGAAGAATGGGGAAGCAGTTCCTCAAACAGCAGGGGCAAGACGCTGCTAGAGGCACTGGCGACACTTGATATGGCGGTTCTAAATAAGGGGAATGAGTTTACTTTCCAAAAGCTGGTTATGGGTCAGTTATTGACATAACTTTTGCATCCGGCCAACTCTATAACAGAGTTACTTGGAAACTCTGCCGCCACTATACGGGTAGTGATCACAACGCCATACTATGCACCATTGACAGCACGCATACTCGGAGCCGCAATGAGACCCCTAAGCAGAAGATTTATGAGGTCCATACCCTTAATCCAGCAGTTTTTGCGTCAACTCTAAATATTCCAACACTCTCTGGTAGCGCAACAGAATGCTCGGAGCAAGCTGTAGAGGCTATTAAATCAGCCTGTGACGCCATGGATGTGCGCAGGGGGCACAGCAGACATCGCTCAGCGGTGTACTGGTGGAACGAATCTATCCCAGATGCCAGAAGACAATGCCTAAAAGCTAGACGCTGCCATCAGAGGGCAAGAGGACGCCCCAATTTCCTCCAGTTACAGCAAGTATATGCAGACAGGCGCAGAGAGCTCAAGAAGGCCATAAATTTGAGCAAGAAAAAATGCTTTCTAGACCTATGTGACGAGGCGGACAACGACATCTGGGGCATGGCCTATAAAATCGCGTTAAAAAAGTTGAAAGAGATCAAGCCAGCTGCACCGGACGGGGCAAAAATGAAATGCATCGTCGAAACGCTTTTCCCCAACACTTCAACGATAGCGCCAAAAGTTAACCACATGGCAAACATAGCCGATGCTGAGTCCCTTTTTGATGCAGAAGAAGTAGCTGGAGCAGCACTCCATCTCAGGGACAACAAGGCTCCTGGTCCAGACGCCATCCCTAATAAGGCTCTGAAGCTAGCAACCTGGCTGCAACCCGATAAAATTACACAATTGTTCAACATTTGCTTGCAGGAAAGTACCTTCCCGGACCAGTTGAAAGTACAGGATTTGGTATTGATACCAAAACCAAACAAGCCAGCAGAAGATCCTTCTGCTTTTCGTCCAATCTGCTTTCTTGACGCGCTGGGAAAAATGTTCGAAAAATTAATTAGCAGTAGAATAGAGGCAGCCCTGAAACTTACAGGCGATCTCTCCCCATTCTAATTTGGTTTCAGAAAGGCAAAATCTACCATCGATGCTCTTTCCTCTGTAATCAACATTGCGGCTAAGGCTATTGAAGGCCAAAGGTGGAAAGGTGGCCAAAAGGAGTATTGCCTGGTGACGACACTCGACGTGAAAAATGCATTCAATATGGCTAACTGGGGGCGCATCCTACATGCTCTGTCTGCCTTCAAAGTCCCAAAGTATCTGATTAATATTACCGAAGACTACTTTCGGAACCGAATTCTTCGCTACACATCGAGCGATGGCACACATACGCACCTGGTGCGTGGCGGCGTGCCACAAGGTTCAGTACTGGGACCTTTACTATGGAATATAATGTATGATGGTATCTTACGCATGCAACTACCCATTGGCGCTCATATGGTTGGATTTGCTGATAATGTGGCGATTGTGGTGGTAGCAAAGCAGCTTCGTGATACGGAAAACATAACCGCCTCATCTATCGCCATGGCAAAGCAATGGCTCTGCAACGCTGGTCTTGAGTTGGCAGAGCACAAAACGGAAGCAGTTCTGATTAGCAGTTGCAAACTAGTGGAAGTAGCCAATATCAATATGGAAAATTGCACCATAAAATCATCCCGTGCAATTAAATATTTGGGCGTATGGCTGGATACACGCTTAAGCTTTAAGGAACATCTAACCCAGGTTTGCGCGCGAGCGAGTGGACTATGCAGCTCGCTAAGTCGCATTATGATGAACTCACGTGGCCCAAAACAGGGGCGACGCTTGCTATTAATGAACGTTCTAAGGTCGACTATATTATATGGTGCACCGTTCTGGGCTAATGCCATGGGATGCAAGTCATACCGACGCGGATTGGAGTCAACTTACGGACTTGGAGCCCTGAGAGTTTGCAGAGATTTTCGCACCATCTCAGAAGATGCATCACTCGTCATCGCCGGCATGACACCATTAGACGTGCTCGTACATGAAGCCAAATGGCTACACGAGTAGCAAAGAGACGCGGTTTGGTGAGTGGCAGCCAAAAAAGAAGCCAAGGTCAGGGCTAGGAAGGCAAGCCTGGACTGATTGGCAGAGGCGCTGGGAGGCATCCGAAAAGGGAAGATGGACTTTCCGACTCATCCCAGACTTATGCCCGTGGGTTAGCCGGCAGCATGGCGATGTCACCTTCGAGTTGACCCAAATGCTTAGCGGTCATGGATGCTTTCGTAGCTACCTGCATAAGCTTGGTCACGCATCAGGCCAAGAGTGCCCACACTGCTCAAACGGAGTCATTGAATCCCCGGAGCATGTTCTGTTCTCATGCCCACGTTTCCACAAGGAGCGCCTTGTTGGTACCAAGCGGCTTTCAACGGACCAGTGCACAGCATCAAATCTGTTGCCAATCATGCTATCAAGTCAGGATCAAATTGTGATTCAGCAGCGTGCAACTTTGCGGTGATCG
>JAECWY010002202.1:0-43418 GCA_018151275.1 Drosophila prosaltans
ACACGACACGTGGCAGATGTTTTTACCATGGCCCAGGAGAACATGCAACGAGCTTCAATAGAGCAAGGACGTCACTACAACCTGCGACGTAGGGACTGGCGACCAGCGATAGGAGATCTGGTCCTCCTGAAGCAACACTTGTCTAATGCCGCTGAAGGCTTCGCAGTAAAATTGGCCCCAAAGTTCGATGGGCCTTACAAAGTAATCAAGTTTATTTCCAGAAATATCTTCCGACTCCAAGAACCTAACAGTAGACGTAGACGTACGGCGAACATAGACGACCTGAAGTCTATACAACCAGATGAGCCAAGCATCCAAGAGGGAGAACAACTTAAGTCTACTACCGAGTTAACGCAGCCCGTTGGCGTCAGATGCGAAGCCCAGAAGACTGCTGGAGTAATCCTACCAGAGACGAATTAATTCGCAGGGACCACATGTTGGAAGGTGTGCCGTCCCAACGTCCCTGTTCCCCGCTGGGGGTCTCAAAGTCACCGCACGTCTGCCCCATTCATCAGCAGGTAAGATTTTTGTAGAACTCCTACTCATTATTACATTTAAGTTCATATTGTACTATAGTCATAAGTATCTCTTTCATGTAAACCACACACTTTAGCTTGTTAGGCCCCCAAAGATCCAATTCAGGGCACACAGTCACAAGTCAGAGTATCTAACAATTTTCTTTTCCCAAGTCGCATGATGGCACGCCAACTCAGCGTCGACGAAATAGTTGGTGTCACCAAGGATATGGTGGCAACATGGGAGACCGAGTTTGCTTGCCCTTCTACAGTCAGCGACCCTACGTCAGAGTATGATCCGCCAACATCACAGTTCGCTCCCGTATTCACCGCGTCAGAAAACATAGACGAACAATCAGCCTATTCGCCCGACAATTCCCCGCCAAAGGAGCTCATCCACTGCTGGCTAATAGTAGACGCCCCCGAAGAAGCAATTGTTACAAGGGTGGATGTGTTGAGGCAAGCAATCGAGCTATCCGATATTGCTTGTTTTGACCAGGGGAATTTCCAAGGCTATCGTGGCTGTGTACCATCGGCCCCAGGTAGGAAGGGAGAAGAACACCAGGACGAGCACGCCACGCCTCCATACCCCCAGGGCGATTACTCTCCCAGGCGCTCGCCATCGCCGAACCGCGCAGTCAATTTCCCGGACGTAGTAACCGACACAGCGTCAATTTCGGAACCTTGGACGAACAATCCTAGCCCGTCTCACTTGAGCTACACGGACCCGGAAACTGGTGAAACCGCGCAATTGCCACCCCGCAACATTGAATATGATTTTGGTGACCTACCCAGGTCATACAACCCAGTGAGCTACGACTTTGAAGCAGAGGTAGAGGAAGAGAACGATCAGTCCGTCGCGTATCCGCACTTCGAGGATATCTCGCCCCCGTCGTCACCGGCACCCCAGTCGGTAAGACAGCAGAACGATGCCATTGCGTCCCAACCACCGGAAGCCGACGACTTACTGAGTTGTAGCCGTGCAAATGCCTGGCAAGTTATCCCGTTGGGATGTCGTACTAAAGGGGTATATGATTTATTACCACGCCAACTGATCCAACAAGTGGAAAACTACACGAAGCAACAGCATGAGCGAAAGTTTCGATGTGAAGCCACTGGCAGGATGTTATGCACTACGGCACAATAACCAGATTTATTTGTTCTATTTTGTTATCCTAATCTAATAGGCAATAATAATTCGTTAATCCCAACCCTAAATACTCTGACTTGTTTATTAGTTAATTTGTCTCATCTCTAGGTGCATACATTGCTATATATATATATACGCATAAGTTTCTCAGCTCTAGGTACATTGCTACGCATACATATTTATATGCATAAGTTTCTCAACTCTAGGTACAGCTACACAGAGTTAATTACGCTGCAGCATTATGCCATTATGCCGTGGAATACACATATACACACATACGCATGCAAGTCCAACGGGACTTGCACGAATTTGTCCACGTCGCTTTTGCGCAGTTTTCGTGTTTGGTTGAACCGGACCAAAAAGAATGCGTACGTGACGATTCTGACGCCGACGCTTGACGAGTGTCGCGACAGAATCGGTTGTCATGGCAACGTTGATTGGCCGGTCGCGTGCCGCGGCTGGCAGAGGGTAGAGCCTGGGCAGAGGAAAGATCGAAAGTTCGAGAAGAGTGGTCAGCGACTGCCTAATTAAAAGACCCTCACTCTACTTACAACCCTTAAAGTGAACGGCAGCAAAAGACTCTAAGATCAAAGTGCAAGTGTTGAGGTAATAAATTCTCAAGGATCTCCTAGCAAGGATAATAAATATAACAAAGACAAGTCACAGAGTTATCCCAGTAAAAATCAAGAGAGAAATAAACGGGATAAAGTGCATAAGGAAAGAAATTAAGTGTGGGTGTACAGCATTTCGGGTGAGTTGGCCATGAGGCCCAATGGTTACCCATCCCCCTTGTTCTAGTAACAACTATGATTCTAGTGTGTGGTTAGGTATTCAAAAGTATATTTCTTTATATATATAATAAAATTTATAATGAAATAAAGATCTAGTATCATAATTATTGGGGTGAGCCAGGGATAACTAAGTCTCTCTCCTATCTTTCCCTCCATCCCAAATCCCTTATGTATGCGTAGTAGCTCGTATTTGTTTCTCCTCTGGCATTGGCATCCCTGTCAACGTCCGGGTTACACCCTTGTTGACTGTTATGGCATCCTGTGTCTATCGGCATGCGACCGAGATTTAGGTGGTGATCGATGTCCGGGTTACACCCTAATCCAGCCGGAAAACTTCCTTACAGTGTATATATTATTTGAAAATCTAAATATCTGAATATCTAAATATTATTATTCTGCTGGTAGTAGTTAATTTTTCTTGATTTTTTAGAAGTATTTTCATAATAGTATCAGGGGTAATAGTGAAAGGAATTTGGTGTATAGTCTTATATTTAATTTTTTTTTCCCCCTTCATTGATTTAATTTCCTTTTCCTTTTTGTGTACTTATTATTAGAATATCTGAATATCTAAGTATCTGAATAAACAAATATCATTCAGGTGGTAGTAAATTTTTATTTTCCGTGATTTTAAAGAGAAATTCTAATAATAGTATTAGGGGTAGTAGTAGTGATAGGAATTAGTGTATAGATTGATATTTAATTTTTTCCTTCATTGATTTCCTTGTCTTTTTGTGTACTTATTATTAAAATATCTTAAAATCTGTATATCTGAATAACCAGATATTATTCTGGTATTAGTTAAATTTTCGTTTTCTTGATTTTAAAAAGAGACATTTTAATAACAGTATTAGGGGTAGTGGTAGTGAGGAGAATTAGTGTACAGTTTTTTTTTATATTTAATTTAGGTAATAGTAGAAAAGAGCTAGTATGTAGTAATTAATCTAGGATTGGTCTATATAATTGTGGGGATTTTATTAGATTTTTTTGGATTTTTTATTAATTTTGTATATATATTTTTTTGATTTTGTATATTTTTATGCAATAATTGTATTGGCAAATGTTTTTGCGTCTTTGCTAAAATTGCCAAGTGATAGTTATCTGTGTTCTGCATCAGTTTTTGGCTCCCTCTATTGTGCGTGGCCGTAATATTCAAACTTTTCTTGAGTTTGTTCAGTTTCTCAAACCATCCGCAGTCCAGGGGCGCTCAAACTGCGTAAATGATATTTGATTTTTTTTTGTTCCGTGCTCATCTTGTTCGGTGTAGGTGCTCTCTCAGAGTTCAGTTTCTCTCTCTCTCTTGAAAAACCTCTTTCTCTCAATTTCTCTCTCTTTTGTTTTTCTTTTTCTTATTTTTTGTGAATTATCATATTCTCCTCCCATTCTCATACATTTGTGAGTATGGGCATTGAGATGGCTGTGCTGGTATTAGTAAGGAAAGAATTATTTTTATTTTGTTTGGTGGCGGATTTTTTTTGGACAATTCTTGAGTAATTTCCTTATGCATTTCATACATATTCGTGTGCGGTTAATAAGAATTTATTTTGTCTTATTTCTCTGGTGTTGGAGAGATTCCGTTGAATTATTATTTAGACAGTCGCAACACATTTGTGGCACCGTTATATGTTTGCAAATTCATTCTTCTTATTCCAAACTAGCTTTTGCCCGCGGCTTCGCACGCTTTAAACTTGTAGTAAAAGAATTTTAATTCTTTCCCTGTACTGTGAAGATTTCCTACTATCTTTGGGATATCTGAATTCATAAACTACATTTTTACTTTTTTTTTTCATTTTTACTTATTTATTTTTTAGATTTTCCCTTTTTATTTTACTTTTACATTTAATATACTACAGGATCTCTCTATATACAACGTTCACAGCTTTCTTGTCATTAGACAATACAAACATGCTTTCCTTAGAGATTACTCTTGAAAGAGCGACATACAATTGGCCGTGTGTAAAAACACTCAACGCTCAAATCTAAACCCGCAACGTTGAAGGTTTGACCCTGCGATTTATTTATGGTCATTGCAAAACATGTCTTTACCGGAAACTGTAGGCGTTTAAATTGGAACGGTAAATCCGATGGTATCAGAGGAATTCGTGGAATCAATACAACTTCCCCAGTACCACATCCTGTGAGTATTGTGCACTCTATTATGAAAGTTTTCAGTGATTTTACCAACAAACGCGTACCATTGCAAAGTTTAGGTGGATTCAGGTTTCTTAATAAAATAACAGGACAACCTACTTTTAACAGCATTTTGTGAGGGGGAAGTCCAGACGGGTTCAAAGAATTAAGAAATTCTGTAGGAAAATGAACAGCTTCTTCTAAATCGAGAACAGTATCGACCGAGTAGTATATTTGCGTCGGCGCATCAATCTTTGAATGAATCAAGTTATTTATATTGTCTACTTCTTCGTTAGTTGGAGACAAAATCGCTCTTTCTTTAAACCAAGATATAGTCTTACAACATATGTTATCAATGTCGGGATAGACATTGTCGACCAACTCTTGGATGTTGTCTTTCAAAACACAAAGGTTTTCTAGGTTTATCTTTCCATCACTTTGTGTTAACTCTCCATTGCCAACTTTTAGCAGCATCTCTGGAAAAAGCCTGTTCCCACGTGAAGTTAACGAAACCCTCATATTAATTTTAAGCTCTAATTTATTGACGTGTGGCCAAAGGTAAGATCGCTTTAGGGAAGCATTTATTTCGTCCGCACGTGTTCCTCGAGTCACAACTGGTAGGATTTGACGAAAGTCTCCTGAGAACAGAATCGTACATCCACCCATAGGTGAATTATTGCTGCGCAAATCGCGTATTGTCCTATCCAGTGCTTCCACAGACGTTTTATTTGACATAGTAGCTTCGTCCCAGACTATTAATGAGCAGTCACGCATCAATTTTCCTGTATTGCTCTGTTTAGAAACACTACAGACGCTGTTATTATCATCGGTGGCGATTTTCAGCGGAAGCTTGAATGTAGAGTGTGCGGTTCGACCTCCTTCCAAAAGCGTAGCGGCTATGCCAGACGACGCTACAGCTAATGCAATTTTTCCTTTAGATCTCACTTTTCTTAAAAGCAGATTGATTAAAAATGTTTTTCCTGTACCTCCCGGGGCATCAAGGAAAAACATTTTCCCTTCATTGTTATCAATTGAGGATAGTAATGTAGTGAATACATATTTCTGATCGTTGTTTAATCGTGGCTCATCTTGAGCTATATTTTGTAAAAGTATCGTTTGATCGTATGATGTTTCTCTTGTGTATTCGGCACTATTCGTTGATTCTGAGTTAGTATTATTAGCAGGCATCGGTAACCCAAAATCCTTGATCGATTTACCCGAAAGTAATTGCACTACTTTGTTCAATTCATATAATGCTTCGTCAAATATGCTTTGATCATATTGTACGTCATCCGAGTTTAACACTCGCCGTCGACGTATCAAAATATCAATGGCCATACTTTCTTGAAATTTATTCCACAGATTAACAGAATCAGTTACCTGACAAAACGCTACTATGATGGCAAATAAATATTTTAGTGATGTAGCTGAACTGCAAGTAGCTGCTTCCGATAATGTGTTTTCCCAGTGAGAATCGTTTTCCAAAAGCCCCAGAGCTTTGCATGCTGCTTGATAAGTATTGTAAACAACACCTTGTACAGTTCTTAGGTGTGCAAAGGATGTCGGGCCTTTTACAATATGCAGTAACATTCTCAGATGAAAGCATTCGCTGTTGTTGGGATGAATCACATAGACTCTGCCAAGAGCATCCGTTTTTTTTTACTCCGGGGAAACCATCGACCGCAGTACCTTGTTTTCGCCGTTGAAAGGTTTTAGAATTACTCTGGTTCCATGTATAGTAACATGGAACTCTGTCATATGTTAGTGTTTTCGCGAAATCATCTTGAGCACATAACTTGAAGAATGCGGTCAATGTTGTGTCCCGCGGGTTATTAACAACTTCTTGTATATTGTTCTCAGTGAAATATACTCTTTGTCCGTTTTCTAAATGAACTGCTAGGTGGACAATTGTGGGAGCCCGGTCGTGCACTTCGAATGATAAAATCCTCCATACAGCTTCGGAGCTGCAGATGTAACGTCCAGACTGATATTTTTCCACTTCATTTGATGATTGTATGCTGAAAGTGGCTTGGTCCGTACCTTTATTAATGTATTTAGTAACGTATTGGATTGACTTTATTGAACTGCACAACTCGACGTTGATGTGCGCATCAAAAATTTTCAAAAGAAGCGGATTATATGCAACGATCCATCGGTTATCAATATCGTGGTTTCGAAAGGTGGCACTTTGCCCACCCTGTTCTGGCGATCGTCGACGATATTTGGGATATCCATCATCGCTGGTAGACGTTTGAGTTTGGAACGACTTCGGAAATTTTTTGCTGCATTTGGAATCTCGCATGCATGGAGAGTTTGGGTTTAAAGTCCCGCACGGGCCGTGTACCATGTTTTTCTTTACGATTTCGAACAGTTCAGGATCTTCTTCTTTGTCCGGTAATTCAGCTGAAATGACGTTGTCAATTTGATTTGGTTTAATTTTGTTTACTAACCACACCAGCAGATGTACATGTGGCAGACCACGTTTCTGCCATTCTATTGTGTACATGTGACAGCGTGGCGAACCGAAAATATGAGACTTGTTAATGAGGTGCAGGAGTTTGTGTACTTTTAAATGGAAGACTCTGTTAACTATATCGTATCTGTCTTGTGGAGTTAAGTTGGGGTTAATGTTTTCTTTGATTTCTGGCCAATTTTGGTTACATGTTGCTGTTATAAATAAATCAGGTTTACCGTAATGTCTGACGTAAGTCATTGCGTCCTGCGATTTTTCATGTAAATATCGAGGTCCACCTGTGAATGATGAAGGTAGTATAACCAACTGTCCAATACCGTTGCTGTGTTCATTCGCCTGTAAAGCATCCTGAAGATGAACATAATTTTCAGCTCTCAATTTAGTTTGTTTCTTACGGATGTAGGCCAATCTCTCGGATTCAATTTTCACATATTAATCGACTAAATATTGATTTGTTAACATTCCATATCTAAGCAAGGAATTGAAATTGTTTCATCTTGTCATTATTCGGTAGCAATAATAGTTCATACATGACACTGGGTCAACTTGAGAAACATTAATGGCATAACCATCTTCTCCACGGCATAACATCAAAGGATATTGCAAGCTGTCATAAGATCTGTGTAACTCTGAAATTTTTTGCAAATTATCATCACGACTATGCAACACAATATCTCTTTATTTGCATGAATTACGACATTAAAGTCGGGAGTATTTGCTGGAACACTCTCTATCGCAGTTTTAAAAGACTGTATGTAGCGATTATGCGAATGTAACATATCTTGGAGAGATCTAATCAAATCTCTATCAATTGGCTGTGCGACACTTGAATACCGCGTTGATGCTTGTGCGTCTGGATCTGCAATAAAATAAATTTGCAGAAATTTGTGATCATCGGGTCGAAGTGGTAGCAAGCTCCCTGCTAACTGCAACTTCCTGATACACTTGCCCTTGAATTTTAAATGTAGGCATGAAACCCCGCTCAACGACTTGATTACTCTTGAAAGAGGTCATTTGAAATGCGTTATTATAACGGCGTATATTGCGCATGAATTGTTTGGATTTCGGATCGTCACCCGTAAGTAGAGAGTAAGGTGGTTCAGGTGGAGGTAGAATTTCTTCTAATTTTATTTTTCCTTGCAAGCAACACATGCCTTTCGATTCGTCCTTGAATTTCAATGCCGAGCAATGTTCACACACTAATGACATGGTACCAATTGATACTATACGATCGTCTTTGTAAGGAATCGAAGGATCGTAATTCATGGCAGAATTTTCTTTGTTTACCCATGAATTAGTTACTCTGGCTCTCTGTATTCGATGTCTGCCTCGATCCTGGATACGGCGAGCCTCACGCTCTAGAGACAATTCTCTGGCTCTCTGAACTATATGTCTATCTCGATCCTGGTTACGGCGAGCCTCACGCTCTACGGAGGATTCTCTTTCTCTCTCAGCTCTATTTCTAGCCCGAAGCTGGCTGAGTCGGGCCTCACGCTCTACTGAAGATTCGCTCTCTCTCTCAGCTCTGTTTCTATCCCGAAGCTGGCTGATGCGAGCATCACGTTCCGCTGACGTTTCTTCATCTCTTGCTGAACGTGTTCTTCTGGCATTCAATGTACTACGACCTATGTTCGAACGACGACGTCTTCCTGACATGATTTTATTATTTCTGTACAAAACCAAAATAATAAACTCAACAACCAAAAATACTTATTCTATTCGGTTCTTTTTTGAACTTTAATACCTTAACTACTACGGTTCTCAAAATATTTAAAAAATGTGTTTATTTACGACTTCTTGAAATTATCAATGGTTCTCTAATTTATTAAGCATGTTATTGTACACAAAAACCTTCCTCTTGAATCACTCTATCTATTCTTTCACTCTATCTATTAAAAAAAACCGCATCCAAATCCGTTGTGTAGTTTTAAAGATCTAAGCATACATACATACAGACAGACACAGAAAGCGACTTTGCTTTATACTATGTATAGATTATTTTGCCTTTGTATTTTGTGTATACGGACTACTGTGCGTAGTAATGGTAATACTAGTAGTGGTAGCAAATAGGTAAAAGAGAATGAGAATAAATTTCTATACAGCCTCTACCAAGAATCGTTTGTCAATTGGATTTCAGTTTTGCTTTAACTTCGGGCGCGTGCGGTTTGGTTTTTATTTCTCACCAAGGAAACAAAAGAGAAGTAGTTGTCTCAGAAAAATTAAAAGTGAAGTGAAGTGCGGTAATAATTATATAAGTGCATTGATATCCCTTTTCTAATTCGATTAATCACTTTTATGTGCAATTATAAATCAATTAAATCAATTATCCTGTCCGTTTTTTTTTTTTTTTATATATACATGTCGGAGATAAATTAGGGCATTGCACTGTCTAGCATACCTTTTGGTATTGTAGTGTAGTCATATCTCTCTGTCTAGTCGATGACTCGGTTGTGCCTCTCTACTTTAGTCTCATACGTCATTCTTGTAATATTAGGCTGGTAACATTATGTACAGTTACAGTGACTTCTGTCCTGTAAGTTTAGTAGTGAGTTAATTTGTGTTAATTTAACATTGACTACTGAGTCATGGAAGTTGGCATTAATTGCTTAATCATGCAGGTGTAGTAATATTAGTGAATATTTGACTATGTATGTATTTGAGCGGGATGACAGCCTGGCTGTCATCGAGTGTGGTCCGCTGTAATGCCAAGGCAGTTGAGACTGCGTAGTCAGTCTGCAACAGAAAGGCAAGCTACTCGGAACTCGCTGCGCTAATTAATATGAAAACTAATAACTCAACTTTAACCGGAGACGTCGAGGGAACTCCGACTTACATATATATATTTATTCGTTTCACTTTTTTTTTTTTTTTTTAATTAATTAATTCCCCGTACATTAATGTGTAGGGGAGTTAAATTATCGTTTTTTTTGGCAATTGTGTTGACACTCTCTTTTCTCTTTTTTTTATCCCTTTTTTTTTCTTTTCTTCCTTTTCCTATTTTCAATTTTAGCATAGGATTTATTAATAGCGTATTGGAGTGCCAGTGTACTGTGCAGCTGTGGACCGTATTTGGATTGCAATTGATGTGAAGGAGAATATAAATGTGAATGGGGGATGAGTGTGTGTGTGTGTGGGGTATTGGTTAGCCAGTGTAGGGATATAGTACCCCCTTATTTATTTTTAAGTATTATTTTTCGGCTACTCTGTTCTGCCATTTAGATAGCAGTTATTTTTACTGCAGTTTTTTTTTAATAATTTCATTTTCTTTAAATCACATGTGTGTGTATGTGTGCATATTTTAGTTTTTCTTTTGCAGTGTGCAGTAATTATACATGTATATGTAGGTGACAATAAATTATCAACTCCCTATCTGCATAGAGAGAGACAATTGGCATGGTAGTAGGTGGAGCAATGAGAAGCCATTCTCAACTACGTTGCATAAGGGATTTATAGTATATATGCCCATTTCATATTTTATACAGGTTTCACATATATACATATATATATACATTTCATGCAAATGTCGGATGGGGGGGGTTTCTATTGATTTTGATTTTTGCAATTTTATATATATTTTTATATTTTTGTTTAACGTTGATTAAAAAAATGTCTTTATTTAATTTCAACGGAGTTCTTCTTTTACAAAGGATACTTATTATATTAACCTGCACTTAATGCTGAACTAACTGCTAGTGAGTTAAATGTAAAGAGAAACAAACTCTCGCGAATCAAAAATGTAAAGGAGAACTTAACTGATGTCTTAAAGTTCTATGATTATTTATAGGAGATTTTTCAGGGGTGGCGTGATTTTTGGGAGTTGGCTAAAGTGGCCTGATCGATTCTGATTGGTCACTTCGAAGATTTGTTTTGGATAATGATTTGCCACGAAAAGGGTGTAAAGTAATCTTCTTTTGGACGCTGCAGCTGCGCGTATGAGTTAGATGGGGTGAATTGTTTATAATATATATATGGATGGGGTGAATTGTTTATAACAAAATAAAAGAGGGTCAAGATTTGCTGAGTTAGCATTTTAAAGATGGGGTGAATTGTTTATAATAAAGTAATAAGAGTGGTATTATATGGGGAGGCGCATATATTACTCTCCCAACCTTTAAAAAAGTTGCCTGTCCTCAGGCGGGAAATGGAAGGTATAATGAAGTAAGTGTTTCCATAATTTCATTTGGAATTTCTTGCGAGATTATTTCTTCTTGTGAGACGGGATTATCTAGTGCTCATTCAACTGATTTAATTTATCTTAAAATTAGTTTTTAGTCATTGATTTTAACTTATAGATAAGATATATAATAAGACTTATTAAAGTCATGATAAATGTAGTTGTTGTTATTATATTAAATATTTTTAATATTTTTTAATTATACTTAGTTTTTTCGCAAATGATTTGTTTCGTTTGTAAGTAAGAAATAGGTTCCAATTTTGTTACATTATTTGTTATTTGTTCCTCATACAAATATTTTATTTTGATTACAATTTTGTTTTAAATTTGTTTTCGGTAGATTCCAGGTAACAACAATGTTGGGCTCTACATAACTAATTTGATTTGTTTCAAAAAGTTTTACTATATTTGCATTCTGCTAATATTTGCGTTATAATTCCACTTATACATTCATTCATTTCTTGTTTTCTGGTAGATTTTATGTATGTTTTATTGTTTTGTATATAATAAGTTTCTTGAACATTTTCTGTTAAAGTATTATTGTTATCGTCTGGGAAAGGGATAATTTTGAAAAGTGGGGCTTTGGATATTAGTCTGGGTATGTCCGAGATTATTAGTATTTCGTTCGTATCTGATTTCAACCAAGTAGAAGTTTTTATGTTTAGAATTTTTTCAGTATTCATATCGACTATGTATTGATGATTCAAAAGTGTTAGGAGGGTTGAAGATGCTACCCGTAAACGCAGACAGAAAATAATAGGCAGAGAAGACGTGCGTTCAACTGAGAAGTTTATTAGAGACTAAGCGCGTGCCAATAATTCGGTTAGGCAAGCGCAGAATACATAGTAACAATGTGGTATGTGTGCATATACATGTATGACAGAAATTACTTAGAAATTATATACATGTATGTGTTGATACAAACTGTGTAACATGCGTGCATTGTTCTGGAACATTCATTTAATTTAACACACTTCCTCAATGCAAGCATTAGGTACAATGTCATTTTAAGTTTAACATATTCATAAATTCATTATGCTTCTTCTTTTGCAAATTCTTGGTTAATACATCAACAATCATTAATTCTGTCGGAACATATTTTAACTCAACATGCTTATCTGATACAGTTTGTCGTACAAAATGATATCTAATATCTATGTGTTTAGTCCTCGAGTGATGAACTCGATTGTTCGCCAACTGTTGAGCACTTAAGTTGTCTCCGAATATGATTGTTGAGGTAGTACCACCTCCGCACCCAAGCTCGACGATCAAGCGCCGCAAAACAACTGCCTGCTTGCATGCGGTTGATAGCGCTATATACTCTGCATCAGTACTACTGAGTGCTTTGCTGCGCTGCTTCTCTGATTTCCAAGATATTGGTCCACCAGCCAAGAAGAAAACGTATCCCGAATATGACTTTCGGTCGACTCTGTCACCTCCCTAGTCTGCATCTGCATATCCAACAAATGCCTTGCCGGTTTTCTTGTAGTTTAACTTCTTGTCCACCGTCGTTGTTAAGTACCGCAGGATGTGCTTTACACCTGCCTCATGCTCTGAATGGGGATCTTGATTCCGCTGTGCCAACTTTGCAACTGAATGCAATATATCTGGAATTGTAGTAAGCGCCAACCACATCAGCTCGCCAATCTGCATCTGATAGCTATTCGGATCAACCTTTTTGCATGCCTTTTTGTAACATGCCACCTGATGCCCTGCATCTAAAGCAGTAGCCGCACTTCTACAATTTTCAATTCCATATCGTCTCAACATCTCCTTGATATATTGAGAATGGCCCAAAGTAATTGGCCCAAGATCACCATCTCGATGAATTTCCATGACCAAAAATAGCTCTGTTGCGCCCTTGTCTGTGCAGTCAAACGCATTTGAAACTGCTGCTTCAATGCCGTCCAACATTTGCTTCGATCGACATGCTATATCAACTATATATATCAATCTAGCTATATAGCTATATCAATCATCAACGTATACAAGAATTAATGCCAAATCACATGCCCCACGCTTTTGATATAAGCATGGTTCACTGCTACATGGATAAAATCCCATTTCCTGTAGTACGCCATGCAGCTTGGAATTCCATTCCTCTCCTGATTGTTTCAAACCATATATTGCCTTCTTTAGCAATAATACTGCCTTTGGATTATTCTCATCGAGGTATCCCATAGGTTGCTTCATGTAAATCGTGTCTTTTAAATCGCTGTTAAGGTACGCCGTGCATACGTCCATCTGATGTAAGTATAACTGCAACTCTGCTGCTAGTGCCAAAACAAAGCGCACACTCTCAAGTCGGCATACTGGTGCAAAAGTATCCGTGTAGTTTACGCCAAATTGTTGCGAGCATCCTTTCGCAACTTAAACCGCTCTAAGCCTCCTTGAGCATCCTTTTTAAGGCTAAAAACTCATTTGCATCCTACTAAGGGCTGGTTTTTTGGTAAGTCCACCAGCTCCCACGTTCCATTTTTGACCAGAGACTTATACTCAGTTGCCATTGCTTCACGCCACTGTGATGAATAGGACCCACTCATAGCTTCTTCGATGGAATGGAATCGGCACATCGCTTGCAACCATAGATCCGAGGATGTTGTACTGCTTCTTCGGGCGACCAGGTCTGCCCGTCCTGATTAATTTCGGCCTTCCAGGATCCAGGACGTTGTTCTTCCTCCACCTGTAGAATTTCTTTTTTATCTGCGCTATGAAAAGAATGATCACCGCTACTTGACTCTGTAGACACTTCATCTTGTTCCTCTGTATCATTTTCTTCCGCCTCCTGATCCAGACCAGGAACTTCATCTTGACCATAAGGTCCAGCCAAATCAAATGTAACTGTCGCACTGTCACTTTGCACCAAGAGATATCGCTCATCAAAAAGTACATCTCTCTTCGCAACCACTTTGCATGTTTCTACATCATAGAGTCTGTAACCCTCGGCTTCTCTTGAGTAGCCCACCATGCGATACTCTTTTCCTTTTGGTTGAAATTTGCTTAATGCCTTGCGATCTGCTGCTGCCAGATTTGCAGCATCCCCTGCCTCCGTGGACATTGGGTTACATGTCACATCCCACAAATCGGAGTGAACAAGCACACTTCGCATTTGTATGCTCCAAGAATCAAAGTTCTTTTCATCCAACTTCTCGATATGATACAAATTACTCATCTTGTCTGAGTCACTTTTCTTTTAATATAAAGTTCGTAACTTTAATTAATTGTGCACTTCACTTTGTCACAAAAACCGATCACTGTCTTTCATTCTTTCTATCTATAACCGCTCCTGGGCCCATAACCTGTTGGGAGTGTTGAAGATGCTACCCGTAAACGCAGGCAGAAAATAATAGGCAGAGAAGACGAGCGTTCAACTGAGAAGTTTATTAGAGATAATAATTCGGTTAGGCAAGCGCAGAATACATATATAGTAATAATGTGGTATGTGTGTATATACATGTATGACAGAAATTACTTAGAAATAATATACATGTATGTGTTGATACAACCTATGTAACATGCGTGCATTGTTCTGGAACATTTATATAATTTAACAAAAAGTGTTGGGTTAAATATTCCGAGTCTTGTCAACTGCATGCCTAATTCTATATCTTCTATGTATTCTGTGAAATGCTCTAAGTTAAATATAAGGACATTTAGTTTTTTGTCTGTATCTTGACTAATGATGAGGTTGTTTAATATTTCAATGTTTTTGTTGACTGCGTCTATAATGTGGTTAAGTTCGTCGTTTTGGGCATTATTTGCTGTTAAACTGTTAATTTTGTCTTCTAGTTCTTCTTTGTCGTTCTGGTCTAAAGTACCAAATAGATATTTATTTACTGTACCTACAAAGTTAATAAGTCCTCTTTTGTTTCTTCTGAAGTTGTTGTAGGTGATTTGTACTTTGGTTAAATTTACCGCTTTAAATTTAGATAATGAAATTCGTAATCGTAATTCGGTCATCGGTCACATAATTTTCTTTTCCGGATAAATATTTTATTTTGTAATCGTATTCATTTAATTTAATTTTCCAACGCTGTAATTTCATATTGGGTTCTTTAATGTTGGATAACCAAATGAGTGGTTTGTGATCTCGAAATGTCTTCCGGAGAGATAGGGTCTGAAATATTTAGTTGCCCATACAATTGCTAATAGTTCTTTTTCTATAGATGAATAAATGAGTTCATGCTCATTAAAGGTTCTGCTAGCAAGGTTTATGGTCCTGTAAAAGGACAGCGCCTAAGGCTACGTTACTGGCGTCTGTAGTTAAGGAAAAAGGTATTTTGAAATCAGGGTATGCGAGTATGAGATCATAGGTGATGAGAAGTTTTAGTTTCTCAAAGGCTGAAATATAATCTGCTTTATCTACGTTGATTTTGGATCCTTTCTTTAATCCAAGGGTTAAAGGTTTTGCAATCTTTGCGAAATTAGGAACAAGTTTGCGGTAGAATCCGCATAAGCCAAAAAATCATTTGATTTCTTTCGGTTTTTTGGGAACCGGGAATTTTAAAATTGCTGTTTCCCTTTTCAAGAATTCGCACTTATCTGATTGTAATTTTAGATTTGCATTGCATAATTGAGTAAAGACTTTTTGGATTGATGCTAAATGTTCCTCCAATGAAGTGGAGTAAATGATAATATCATCCAATACCAAACAATCTTTGCAGATAAGATCTTCTAGCAAATTATTCATGCATCTTTGGAATGTGGCTGGTGCATTTTTCAAGCCAAATGGCATTCGTGGGAATTCGACATGCCCATGTTTTGTTGAGAAAGCGGTTTTTCAATAGATTTAGGGTCCATTTGAATTTGTTGGTATCCCTTGGCAAGGTCAATGGTTGTAAAATACTGACATTTTCCTAATTTGTCAAGAATTTCATCCATTGTGGGTATTGGGTATTTATCGTCAACGGTGATGTCATTTAAACTGCGATAGTCTTTGACTAAACGGAACTTTTTTCTTTGGATGCGTCCTCTTTCTTGGGTATGATAGGACGTTTCCGATTTTCGGATTATTCCCTGTTGTATCATTGTATCGTTAATTTGTTTTTTAGTAATTTCTTCATCAAAAATTTGGGGATGTTTATAGGGGTGCGTATATATAGGGTCTTCGTGTTTAGTACGAATGGTGTGCTTAATAGTACTAGTAAAAGTCAAATTTTCACCTTTCCTGTACTGAATATCGCTAAAGTCGTGTAATATTTTTTTTAACTTTTCTCTTTCTTCTGAACTTAAATGATCCAGTCGAAATTCATTATTATCTTCGATGTTGTTATTTATATTGTATGCAAATGCATCGTGGTCAAAAACTACAGGGGGATAAGGAATTGATTCTGATGTCTCTTCTTCATTGTTGGTGAACTTAAAAATAGAATTTATGATTTGATAATGTTACACTGTTATCATCATAATAAATAAGAGCTTGACTTGCTTTGAAGTAATTTCTACCTAAGAGTATATCATACGTAGTTGAAAAATTATGACAATATAATTTTTGGGTTGTTTGACATAGTTTGCTGGGTGCAAAGAAAATACTTTTATTAAGCTCAATTACGCTATTTATAAATTTTTCTGAGGTCTCGGGGAAATTAAAGAGTTTTCGTTGATAAGGTTTATTGAAGAACCTGTATCAATGATACATTTAAGAGGTGTGTTGTTTATAATTAATAAGATATAGGGTTTTCTTCTGTTTGATCAATCTGATAAATTGGTTCCAAGGCTATCTGTCCGCTACCTGATGGCCTTATTCGTTTTATAGGTGCGTTCAATATGCCCGAGTTTGTTTGTTGTACGTGGTTATTAGTCATGTTTTGGTTGGGTCGGAATCTGCTAGCATCATAAATATTATGCCGTTGGTAGTTCTGTCGTTGGTAGTTTGGTCGTTGGTAGTTTGGTCTAAATTGATTGTTAGAGGGTGTCGGATTGGGTCTTGGGTTGTGATTAACTGGTTGATAAGGTGTTGGGTTATAATTGGGTTGAGATCATAACTGATCATAGCTTGGTTGATCTTTGAGTGTTGTTAGTAGTTTGAGGGGGGTTTTTAAATGATTTCTCAAATGTGGGTTGTTTGTGGGTTGACTTATGCATATCAATAATATCTTCAACTAGGCCCTTTTCTTGTAAGAAACTTTTCAATGATAGTAAATGTTTACGATTCTTAAATATGTTTGCATGGGTAATTATACCCTGTACCCATAGGGTAAAAGGGTATATTAAAGTCGCTAAAATGTATGTAACAGGCAGAAGGAAGCGTTTCCGACCCCATAAAGTATATATATTCTTGATCAGCATCAACAGCCGAGTCGATTGAGACATGTCCGTCTGTCCGTCTGTCCGTCCGTCCGTCCGTCCGTCCGTCCGTATGAACACCTAGATCTCGGAGACTATAAGAGCTAGAGCTACCAAATTTGGTGTGAACATCCGTCTTATGCCCAGGCAGATCAAGTTTGTTTCAAATTTTTGCCACGCCCACTTCCGCCCCCGCAAATGAAAAAAACAATTTTTAAAACGAATTTACTCGAGCTGTACTTAAGATATCGTATTCTTATTTGGCAGACCTAATTATATAGCCAAACTGCACTAACTGACCAAATTTCAATCAAATCGGTTAATAAACATCGGAGATATAGCCATTTGCATTTTGTACTGAATTGCCGAGGCGACATTGGCAGATAAGAAAGAGCGAGATAGCATGTTGGCGCTGCTGCACGTTAAAGGGAATTTCGTTTTGAATTGATGGCAACTTGAAAGGTGTTCAAACATTTGTCTTGTGACTACGTAGATCATGAAAGTTTAAAATTTTTGCCACGCCCACTTCCGCCCCCGCAATTTATTAAAAACTAATTACTCGAGCAGTTTTTAGCGAATCGTATTCTTATTTGGCACACCCAACGATATGGCCAAAATGCATCATCTGACTAAATTTGGTCGAAATCGTACAATGAATATCAAAGATATACGAATGTGCATTTTGAACTGAATTGTCAAGGCGACATTGGCTGGCAAGAGTGAGCGAGATAGCATGCGGTAGCTGTTGATGCATGTTAAAAAGGAATTTTGAATTAAGTTGATGCCGATCTGGATTTAATATTTAATATAAGTTGGTACAGGGTATACTCAATGTCGGCAGGGACGACTTGCTTGCTTCATTTTTGTATTAACTTCTCAGTGCTTGACTTTATGAGTCTGTTAAAAAATGTTTTTCGTGTGCATCGTTTTCAAATTCTAGCTTACTCGTTAACTTTTGTTTTCTGCGTTCTGCTTCGTCCAAAAATTCTCGGATGTTGCCTTTGTAGGGGGTGTTACGGAAATTCTCCAACAGCGTCTCATTGGGTGTCCGCGGTTTAAAATTCAATATCAGCTGGTTTCGTAGGTCGGTCCAGGTAGTTAAGGTTGTTGTTCCCAGGGTACGCATAACTTCACCGCTGATACTGCGATCAATGTACCCAAGTATCACATGTTGTTGACGGGTATCATCAGTAAAATACATGGAGAGTATGTAGTCAATACGATTTGTAAAGGTGAATAGTGCATCGGGATTGACGTTGAATTTTTCAACACTTCCAAGTTGGTGGACGGCTTCCGCCATAGTAGATTCAGTGAGTGGTGGATGAACCATTTTATTTATTTTGAAGTTTTGTTTTATTATTTGTGCGTTGATATAAAAATTTTTATTTTGTATTTGTTTATTTTTTTTTTTTTCTTGTTATTCTTATTTATAAATTTGTTTTTTTTTATATTTTTTAATTTTTTGGTTTTAACTTATTTATATCTCGTATCTTCTAGCACGAAAATTCTTCTGCGGATAAAACAGGTTGTTTAGTGTCTTCTGGTATATTTCCAGTTTTTATCGGTACAAAGATCCTGGTATTTAACGCAGGTTTGAAAAATTAGCACAAAAAGTCTTGGTTGGATACAGAAGTTTTGCACTGAACTTTAACTTTTTGTTTTATCCTACCGACTGCGCCAATTTTATACTTTTGTTTAACGTTGATTAAAAAAATTGTCTTTATTTAATTTCAACGCGGTTGTTCTTTTACAAAGGATACTTATTATATTAACGTGCACTTAATTTTGAACTAACTGCTCGTGAGTTAAATGTAAAGAGAAATAAACTCTCGCGAATCAAAAATGTAAAGGAAAACTAAACTGATGTCTTAAAGTTCTATGATTATTTATAGGAGATTCTTCGGGGGTGGAGTGATTTTTGGGAGTTGGCTAAAGTGGCCTGATCGATTCTGATTGGTCACTTCGAAGATTTGTTTTGGATAATGAATTGCCACGAAAAGGGTGTAAAGTAATCTTCTTGTTTTGGACGCTGCAGCTGTGCGTATGAGTTAGATGGGGTCAATTGTTTATAATATAAAAAGGGGTCAAGATTTGCTTAGCTTGCATTTTTGTTTATAACAAAATAAAAGAGCGTTAAGATTTGCTGAGTTAGCATTTTAAAGATGGGGTGAATTGTTTATAATAAAGTAATAAGAGTGTTATTATATGGGGAGGCGGATATATTACTATATATATATATATATTCCCAAAGGTTGTTGAATATAATAAATATATGGTGATGATGATGGCCAATGGACATATAGTTATTGGAATTAATAATGTTGCTGCATGCTTGCTGCGCTGCCGCTGCCACTACTATTGTACAAGGATGGTGCCGCTCAATCAGTTTTTGTACTTTTGCTGCATACAATTGACTGCTGCTGCTTGAAGGACTATGCTGTCGCTCCATCCGATTTTGATTTGCTGCCAATAAATTGACTGCTGCTGCTTTTGTTTTGGTGATTGGTGTTTACTCCTGCAAGCTGCTTGGAGAAAGATGGTGACGCTCCATTAGGATTAAATTCTGCTGCAGGGTACTGCTGTTGCCAATTATGAAGAAATCTGAATGGTGATGATGCTACTCCACCAGATTTATGCTTCGCTGCTTACAGTTGTCTGCTGCTGCTGCTGATTAGTGAAGAAAGCTGAATTGGTGATGGTGTCGCTCCATCATATTCATGCTCCGCTGCTAACAGTTGTCTGCTGTATGCATCCTTCAGTACATTCTTCTTAACATCAGCAGCAGCAGACAACTGTTAGCAGCGGAGCATGAATATGATGGAGCGACACCATCACCAATTCAGCTTTCTTCACTATATATATATATATATATATATATATATATATATGGTATATGGTAATTTGTTGTTGTTGTTTTGTTGTTGTTGTTTTTATCTGCTCATTCCACCAAGTACTATCATGCCATAGTTTCCTTAAGCGTGGGTGAGATATATAGTTGTTGTTCATTGGTCAGCGTAATATTTATGCATACATATAGTAATATATCCGCCTCCCCATATAATACCACTCTTATTACTTTATTATAAACAATTCACCCCATCTTTAAAATGCTAACTCAGCAAATCTTGACCCTCTTTTATTTTGTTATAAACAATTCACTCCATCCAATTCCCACGCGTAAAAATGCCTGCTAAGCAAATCTTGACCCCTTTTTATGTTATAAACAATTGACCCCATCTAACTCATACGCGCAGCTGCAGCGTCCAAAACAAGAAGATCACTTTACACCCTTTTCGTGGGAAATCATTACCCAAATCAAATCTTCGAAGTGACCAATCAGAATCGATCAGGCCACTTTAGCCAACTCCCAAAAATCAAGCCACCTCCGAAAAACCTCCTATAAATAATCTTAGAACTTTAAGACATCAGTTCAGTTCTTCCTTACACTTGATACGCGAACAGTTTAGCGAACAGTTCAGTTAATTCAGTTCTTGATACGCGAACACTTCTGTTGGAGTTTAGTTCTCCTTTACATTTTTGATTCGCGATTAGTTAGTTCAGCATTAAGTGTGTAAAAGATATATCGATGTATTGCCGTTGACGGTAGAAAACCGAATGAATTTTATTTTAAAAGAAGTTCATGAGCTTCGCCTAGGAACTCTTAAGTATATAAGTATATAAAAAGTATATATTATTATTCTAAGAAAGAGAGAGTGTGTAGTATGTACATATGTGTTATACAATAAACATTCACACGCTCGATTATGCAGACGTTGCAATTCGTCCGCATGGTCAGTCTTCGTAAGTGGCTGATCATATTTCGAGCTTGCTTATGTTTATGTATATGCACCACATATAGCATACACTAACATGTATCGGCTATATGACCGTTTGCAACAAGAGAATACTCTATATTGTGTAGGTTATTATTCTTATTAGGTTGCATATACTATACCTCCCTTTGTTAAGAAATATAGTAACCACGTGTAGTTATTTTATTTAAATCTATTTTAAAAACTTTTTTTTTTGGTTTAAATTTAGTTATTTTTATACCTGTACCCATAGGGTAAAAGGGTATATTAAAGTCGCTAAAATGTATGTAACAGGCAGAAATATACATTTCTGACCCCATAAAGTATATATATTCTTGATCAGCATCACTAGCCGAGTCGATTCAGCCATGTCCGTCTGTATGAACACCTAGATCTCGGAGACTATAAGAGCTAGAGCTACCAAATTTGGTTTCTAGATCCGTCTAGTGTGCAGACAGATCAGGTTTGTTTCAAATTTTTGCCACGCCCACTTCCGCCCCCGCAAATCGGGAAAACGTGTTACTAAAGCTGTTTTAAAGATATCATATTCTTATTTGGCACACCTAATTATATACCCAAACTGGACCAGCTGACCAAATTTTGTCGAAATCGGACAATAAATGTCGGAGATATACCTATATGACTTTTTCACTGAATTGCCAAGGCGACATTGGCTGGCAAGAGTGAGTGAGACAGCAGGCGTTTGCTGTTGCTGCATGTTAAAGTGAATTTTGCATTAAATTGCAATAAATTAATAGCGATTTCGAGGATATTCTATCTCATTTAATATAACTAGTTGGTACAGGGTATACTCAATGTCGGCAGGGACGACTTGCTTGCTTTATTATGATTTTTTTTTTTTGTGTTAGGGATTGGGAGGAGGGGAAATTTGTAATTTGTTCGTTTTTATACCCTGTACCCATAGGGTAAAAGGGTATATTAAAGTCGCTAAAATGTATGTAACAGGCAGAAGGAAGCGTTTCCGACCCCATAAAAGTATATATATTCTTGATCAGCATCACTAGCCGAGTCGATTGAGCCATGTCCGTCTGTCCGTCCGTCTGTCCGTCCGTCTGTCCGTCCGTCTGTCCGTCCGTCTGTCCGTCCGTCTGTCCGTCTGTATGAACACCTAGATCTCGGAGACTATAAAAGCTAGAGTTACCAAATTTGGTGTGAACATCCGTCTAATGCATAGACAGTTCAAGTTTGTTTCAAATTTTTGCCACGCCCACTTCCGCCCCGGAATTTGGAAAAAACTAGAACTAGAGCTGTATGAAAGATATCGTATTTTAATTTGACACACCTGATTATACAGCCAAACTGCTTCAGCTGACCAAATTTAGTCGAAATCGGATAACAATTGTCGGAGATATTCGCATATAAGTTTTGTACTAAAAAACACAAAGGGCGGCATTAGCTGATAAGAGTGAGCGAGATAGCATGCGTGCTCTGTTGCGGCATGTTAAACTGAATTTTCTTTGAAATTAATGGCGATTTCGATGGTGTTCGACTTTATTTAATGTAACTAGTTGGTACGGGGTATACTCAATGTCGGCAGGGACGACTTGCTTGCTTCATTTATTTTATTTTGCTTATCAATAAAATTTTAAACAGAATAATTTTCACAAAAACATTTGATTGTTTATTATTTATATACCCTGTACCCACAGGGTAAAAGGGTATATTAAAGTCGCTAAATTGTATGTAACGGGCAGAAATATACATTTCTGACCCCATAAAGTATATATATTCTTGATCAGCATCACTAGCCGAGTCGATTGAGCCATGTTCCTCTGTCCGTCCGTCTGTCCGTCCGTCTGTCCGTCCGTATGAACACCTAGATCTCGGAGACTATAAGAGCTAGAGCCACCAAATTTGGTGTGAACATGAATCTAGTGTGTACACAGATCAAGTTTGTTTCAAATTTTTGCCACGCCCACTTCCGCCCCCGCAAATTGGGAAAACTAATAACTAGAGCTGTATTAAAGATATCATATTCTTACTTGGCACACCTAATTATATACCCAAACTGGACCAGCTGACCAAATTTAGTCAAAAGCGGGCAATAAATATCGGAGATATACCTATATGACTTTTGCACTGAATTGCCAAGGCGACATTGGCTGGCAAGAGTGAGCGAGAGAGCATGCGTTCGCTGTTGCTGCATGTTATAGAGAATTTTGCATGAAATTTATGGCGATTTCGAGGATATTCTATTTCATTTAATATAACTAGTTGGTACAGGGTATACTCAATGTCGGCAGGGACGACTTGCTAGCTTCATTAATATATATATTTTTTTTAATATATTGTTTTTATACCCTGTACCCATAGGGTAAAAGGGTATATTAAAGTCGCTAAAATGTATGTAACAGGCAGAAATATACATTTCTGACCCCATAAAGTATATATATTCTTGATCAGCATCACTAGCCGAGTCGATTGAGCCATGTCCGTCTGTCCGTCCGTCTGTCCGTCCGTCTGTCCGTCTGTCCGTCCGTCTGTCCGTCCGTCTGTCCGTCCGTCTGTCCGTCCGTCTGTCCGTCCGTCTGTCCGTCTGTATGAACACCTAGATCTCGGAGACTATAAAAGCTAGAGCCACCAAATTTGGTGTGAACATCCGTCTAATGCATAGACAGATCAAGTTTGTTTACAATTTTTGCCACGCCCACTTCCGCCCCCGCAAATCGAGAAAACGTATTACTAGAGCTGTATTAAAGATATCGTATTTTTACTTGGCACACCTAATTATATACCTAAACTGCTCCACCTGACCAAATTTTGTCGAAATCGGGCAATAAATATCGGAGATATACCTATATGAGTTTTGCACTGAAATGCCAAGGCGACATTGGCTGGCAAGAGTGAGCGAGACAGCATGCGTTTGCTGTTGCTGCATGTTAAAGAGAATTTTGCATGAAATTGATAGCGGTTTCGGGGATATTCTATTTTATTTAATATAACTAGATGGTACAGGGTATACTCAATGTCGGCAGGGACGACTTGCTTGCTTCATTTTTTTTAATCATAAATTTTGCATGAAAACTTTAATTATATTATTATTATTTTTTATTTTTAATCATTGTACCTTTTGAATCTATTCTTATGCACTGTTTGTTTTTTATTTTTGCTATCTTTTACTACTATATTGTCATTACTTTCTATAGTTTCTACAACAAATGGACCCAAATAGTTAGGGTCTATCTTATGTCCTACTTCGTTTTTTAGTACTACTTCTATATTTATTTCTGTTATTGATCTATCATAATATGTGACGTGAATATTCTGCGAAGTTTTTAATAAATCGTCTGTAATAATTGCAAAATGCAACGAATCTTCTAGCGCTGTCTGCGTCTGTAGGGACTGGGTATTTCTCTATGACATCATATTTGTTGTCCTCAGGCAAAATACCTTGATCAGTACACTTGTGACCCAAAAACGTCTTTTCGTGCATAAAGAATTTACATTTTTCCGGATGTAATTTTAGGTTATATTTCCTACATAAGTCAAAAATGTTCGTTGTGATTTTCGGATAAGTCATATATATACAAGAGTGCTTGCGAAGCGTTAAGTCTAGAAAATGCTATGGTCATCATTCTTTGGAAAGAATTTGACGCTATTTTAAGACCATAAGGTAGTCTTATGAATTGATATGAGCCATTGTTTATTGAAAATGAAGTGATTTCTCTAGACTGCTGTTTTAGCGCTATTTGATGAATTCCCGACATTAAGTCGAGGCATGAAAAATATTTGGCTCTGCCTAATTGGTCAAGAATATCGTCTATTCTTGGAAGTGGGAATTTGTCGGACAATCATTTTTTTTACTTGGCGGTAATCTACAAGTAGTCGCCATCTTTTATTTTCATTTCCTGGGAGACCTTTCTTGGGTACAAGTGATATTGGACTATTTTACTCCAAAATTGATGGTTCAACAATTTTATCCCGAATGAGTTTTTCGACCTCTTTATTAATTAAATCTTTATGACCATGCGGTATTCTATAGTTTTTAATATACACTGGTTCTTTATCCTTTAACCCATTTTAGCCAAATGGGTATTTAAATTCCCAAGAAAACTCTGAAACTTAAAAAATTATACCTCGAATTAAAAAAAATATATCGCAATAATTTGTTTATACCCTTAAAGGAGGAAAATACACTTAAAAAAAAAATAAAACCGTAAAGATTTTTCTGGGGTTTCCTTTTTGTACCAGTTAAAATTCCGATTTTTTTCGGGTTGGAAAATGCTTAGGAATAGCGCTACCAATTATTGTAAAATGGGACCAATTGAAAATGTTCGCTTTTTCCATATGGCCTAAAGTATTCTTTATAGAATAAAGCAAACAAATGGGATCAAACGTGGTCGTGACACGAGATATTTTGAAAATGGGTATTTAAATACCCAACAGACCATAATGTGTAGAAAAAATACATTTTTTTATGTGACAAATATCAATCCAAGTAATAAAATAGCGCATGGGAGGTGAAATTTTTTTGCAGATTTGTCAATGTTTATAAAAAATAGTTCATAAAGACATTGTTTTTTTTATTAGCTTAGTGGAACATCCTTATTGAAGTCAAAAAAGCAAGGAACTGGATGCAAATTTGTCTGATAGGCGTCAACAAGGATTCGCCTTGGAAACGCTGCCGGCTGAACATGATGTTCATTTTAAGGCTATGTAGGACCGACAGAGCAGTACTTTAATATTGGTGGTCTGAAAAGGCAGATCCCATAGTTAATTGAAGCCCTTGTGCTTCCCATGACTCATAAGCAAAAGCTTAAGAATTAGGGCAAACATCCTCTCAAGGTTGCCCTCTTGTGTGGTCCTCAGACGAAATCGTCATCGTTGCTCAAACTGGCAGGCCCTCAGCTTATCCAAATGTTCATAGGTGAAGGCGCCAAATTGGTAAGCGATGCTATTGCCTTGGTTAAGGAAAAGGCACCTGATATTCTATTTCTTGATGAAATCGATTGTCATTCGCACCAAACAGTTCAAATTCGAAAAACCTGGTGATCGCGAAGTATAACTTACAATGTTGGAGCTATTGAACCAGTTGAATGGTTTCAGTTCCATAGCTGACATAAAGGTCATAATTGCAACCTATCGTGTCGACATTCTGCTCTGTTACGATCTGGTTATTGGTTCGAGTCCAAATTTTGCAAATCCATTCGAAAGAAAAGAAATTAAAGAACCAAAGTGAATTTCAGGAGCTCTCTCGATCCACCGATGACTCCATTGGTGCTCAATACAAGGCTGTCTGTGTGGAAGGCGTGATTGCCTAGCGCCGTTTGGCCACTTCCGTAGCGCATGAAGATTTCATGGATGCCAAATAGGAAGTGCAGGAAAAACAAAGAAAAAACTATATCCCTTTCTTAGTCCGGTTACGAAAGTCAATTTTATTCCTGGATAATGAAAAATAGATTTTACGATAAGGGATTTGAAAGCCGTCACTAAGACTTCTACTTGAGACATCAGTTTGCAAATAAAAACACACACACGGACGCAAATAAAATACTATATATTATTTTTTTGTAAACAAATTTTTTAGTGAAAATAGGTCACACCATGACCTGGGTTGGGTACTTAAATACCCATACTATATCTCAGGAGTCGGAGCAGGTAAAAATATAATTATTCCTTCTTTCAACTTCTATGATGCACCAGGCACGCCAATAAAAATTTGATCAAAATCGTACGAGCCGTTCTATGGTCAGTCCTTAATGGGTTAATCTTAATTCTTGCTTATAAAAGTTATTTGTTGAAATAGATTTGGTTTCGATTCCGAAAATGTCTGTATACTGTGTGCATGGTTCTGCGAGCTTAGCTTTGAAAAATTGTGGAAAGTTCTTTGTAAGTTTTTTCATGACGTCTGTGTGTCTATCATTTTTAATATCTTGGACTACTTCATAGTCACTTAATGTTTCGGTTTGGATTTCTTTTAAATTTATAATTTTGGATAAACTTGTTGTATTTACTATTCAGACAAAAATACTATCTTTATTGGAAATTGTATTTCCAATGAATATTCCTTTAACAATTTCTTGATTTGGAATCAAAATGGTATGTTCAACAAAATTTAGTTTAATTTGACGAACGACTTCAGCACGAGCTGGAAGTACTATAGCGTTATTCTCACATGTATGTGAAATTGGTATATGTATTGGATAGTTGAGATTGTTTGGCCGAAGTATTAGAGTATCACTGGAATGTGTCAAATCTAATTGGCAGTTGAATTTTTTAATGAAGTCTATGCCAATTATACCATCGCTCGGAATCGGAAAATTCTGTTCGACTAAATGAATGTTGTGAGGAATTATATATTTTCCTATAGTTAATTCTACAAATGACAAACCTATTAAAAAAAAATTGATCCCTCCCCTATTCCTGAGATTTTTATTGTTATGTTAGTATCAACATTCCCAAAAATATCGACATTTTCTTTTAATAGTGAAATGTCTGCACCAGAATCAATTTGTAAGGTGAATTCCTTACCTGAATTTTCATTTTTTAATTTCACAAATATGTTTAAATTAAGGTTAATATTATATACTTTTGAATATCTTAAGGGAATTACTGGTTTTCCGGATCACTTTGCGCAACCCGTATATTTGAATTGTTATTGTTGTGGCTTCTATTTGAATTGCCACGGCCACTAGAGTTTAGCTTTGTCCTCTATAATAGGAACTGTTATTTCTCGTATTTCGGAACCCGTTGTATTGGTAAAAGCCTCTTCAACGGAGGTTACCTCGGTTTCCTCGTTGGTTTTGGAACTGATAGTTTTGATTTTGGGTCTGTCTTTGACGAAAGTATCGAACGGAGTTTGCCTCTTCAGTGGCGTCCGTAGAAATGTTCACGAATTTCGAAATGGCTTCATTCATGTTTTCAAATGTGCCTGACCGCATAGCATGTTTTACTTCAGTTAAAGTGCAATTTTGAGTCATGGCCTTTCCAGCAAGTGTTGTGCTGTATTTGTTTGCTAGTTCCGTAGACATGCCATCATCGATGTAAGCTCCTTTAAGAGTTTTTGTCAATGTTTCCACCTCTTGGGTGTATTGGCTGGCGGTCTTACTTTTTTGTTGGAGATTTAATAATTTTGCAGAGATTACCTCTACAGATTCTCCTATAACATTTGCAATTAGTTTTTTACTAATGGCAACTATTGTTTGCTCATTTGTAATTAATTTTCTAGCGTGGCGCTTTAATTTTGTTTTTATTATTCTTACTGCAATTGCTTCGTGAGTACCTTTCATGGTGTCAACCAAGTCGAGACCATCTAGGAAACTTTGAAGGTTTTCAGTATTTCCATCAAACTCTGGTATTAGAGTTGATGCGAGTTTTAAAAACTCAGGCACAGATTGTTCATTTGCCATTGTAGGATTCGGTTGCGAATAAAATTTGATAATTTGTAATTAGAGTTTGAAAAATGTATTATTCAGTTAAAGCTTTCATATATAAGAAATTTTGTAGATTTTTTTTTCTTTTAATTAAAGATTTAAAAAAAAAATTGTCATTAGCTATAAGTCTACTTGATAAAATAACTACAAGAAGACTAAAAAGATTACATATATTAGATCTTCCAGATAGAATTTAACTTTTGTTTTATATATGTACATATACATAATCATAAATATACATATATACCAAATTAAATGAAACTCATGTAATATTGTACATACATATGTATAAATACTTAAGTAGACTTAATTACTGTACAACCTAGAGTTTATATATAATAGTTGACTCAGTGGAGCCGACTATTCCTGTTATGTTTTATGTATCTCGAAATTTACTTATTGTCCAAGGACAGATTGTAAATAAAAAGAACTTTGAAAAAAAAAAAAAAAAAAAAAATATTTTTTTATAATTTTTTTTTTTTACATATCTGCCTATTTTTGCGTGTGGTTTTCAGGCCACACTCTGATTGAACAGCTTTAATGCCGCACAATTTTACATAAATTTGTATAATTATAAAAAAAATATGCATCGCAGTGCATTAAAAAATATCAAAGAAGCTAACTTCGGCTCTGCCGAAGTTTGTATACCCCTTGCAGCTTCATTGTTTTATTATTTAATTTAAAAACAAAATTTTTAAAGTAATTGAAGAGAAAACTCAACTAAAAACTTTGCCGAATTCACTGAGAATCGAATCCACCAAACACCGAACCATCGTGCGACCGATCTTTACGTACTACGACACCATCCTCACTTAACTCACTTAAGCTAGTTCGACATATGTACATAGCAAACGCATGGCATCTCGCTCTTTAAATTTCGTTCTGTGCAACAACACAACGCAAATGTTTCTGTCTCTCTCACACACCGCGTGGTGACCAATTTTTGCATATGTATGTGTGTGTGTGATTGCTTGGAATTTGTTTTTGTTTCTTTGCTGCCAAAGAAAATTGCTTATTTTACTCGAGGTACCTCCACGTTTTAGTTAATAACTCCGGTGATAATTATCCGATCCGACTAATTTTTAAACTTGATCTGGATGATCGATTAAGGAACTTAACTTTTCATGTTTCAACCATGTAGCTTAAAATTTAAGCTCGAAAACGTCTGGCTAAACAGACAGACGGACAGACGGACATGTCTCAATCGACTCGGCTATTAATGCTGATCAAGAATATATATACTTTATGGGGTCGGAAATGTATATTTCTATGCGTTACAAACATCTGACCAATTTTATAATACCCTCTGCAAGGGTATAAAAATTTGCGGCGCAGCGCCTAGTTGTTTAAATAATTGTTATGGTGGGCGCTCTTTGTAGCGCTGTCGGTTCAGACGTTGCTGGTGGGGGCGTCACAGGCTTCTGTGACGCCCCCAGATTTCCTTCCCATCACTCTACTTACTGTTGTTTTTAACTTAATACATATCCTGTTTTCTTGGCATACTTTACTTTTGCCTTTCTGCTTTCTTTTTCTCGGCTGTCTTTTTGGTTGCGACACCCTTCCTGGAATTTGGTTTCTTATCAACATCACCAGCTTCAGCACTTGCAGCCTTTTTTTTTGTATTGATTAATTTTATTTAAGATGCTGCCGATGGAGTAGATTTGGTTGCCTTTTTGGCTTTTTTTTTTTTGAATATTTTTTTCCACAGAAGAAACCTTTAGGTTCGGATCCTTTTTAGCCACATCGATTCCCTCGTAGGTGTAGTGGGCGGTCTGCCTACCACACATGGGCGCACGGGAAAATGAAGTCCCTCGAAGTAACCAGCATTGATTTCCCTTTTTGCTGGCGTCAGCACCTCCAGCGGCTGTTGTTACAGTGTTGCAGTGTGTTTTATTATTATTATTTTTTTAAATATTATTTACTAAAACAACTTGTCACGGTCGCCATGTAAAAGATAAATCGATGTATTGCCGTTGACGGTAGAAAACCGAATGAATTTTATTTTAAAAGAAGTTCATGAGCATAGCATAAGAACTCTTAAGTATATAAGTATATAAAAAGTATATATATTTCTAAGAAAGAGAGAGACTGTGTAGTATGTACATATATGTTATACAATAAACATTCACACGCTCGATTATGCAGACGTTGCAATTCGTCCGCATGGTCAGTCTACGTAAGTGGCTGATCATGTTTCGAGCTTGCTTATGTTTATGTATATGCACCACATATAGCATACACTAACATGTATCGGCTATATGAGCGTTTGCAACAAGAGAATACTCTATATTGTTTCGGTTATTATTCTTATTAGGTTGCATATACTACAAGTGCACGTTAATATAAGTATCCTTTATAAAAGAACAACTCCGTTGAAATTAAATAAAGACATTTTTCTTAATTAACGTTAAACAAAAATATAAAATTGGCGCAGTCGGTAGGATAAAACAAAAAGTTAAAGTTCAGAGCAAAACTTGTGTTTCCAACCAAGACTTTTTGTGCTAAGGTTTCAAACCTGCGTTAAATACCAGGATCTTTGTACCGATAAAATTTGGAAATATACCAGAAGACACTAAACAACCTGTTTTATCCGCAGAAGAATGTTCGTGCTAGAAGATACGAGATATAAATAAGTTAAAACCAAAAAATTAAATAGTATAAAAAAAAAAAAAAACAAATTTATAAATAAGAATAACAAGAAAAAAAAAATAATAAACAAATACAAAACAAAAATTTTTATATCAACGCACAAATAATAAAACAAAACTTCAAAATAAATAAAATGGTTCATCCACCACTCACCGAATCTAGTATGGAGGAAGTGTTGAAAAATTCAACGTCAATCCCGATGCACTATTCACCTTTACAAATCGAATTGACTACATACTCTCCATGTATTTTACTGATGATACCCGTCAACAACATGTGATGCTTGGGTACATTGATCGCAGTATCAGCGGTGACCTTAACTACCTGTACCGATCTACGAAACCAGCCGATATTGAATTTTAAACCGCGTACACCCAATGAGACGCTGTTGGAGAATTTCCGTAACACCCCCTACAAAGGCAACATCCGAGAATTCCTGGACGAAGCAGAACGCAGAAAACAAAAGTTAATGAGTAAGCTAGAATTACGAAAAAACATTTTTTAACAGACTCATAAAGTCAAGCACTGAGAAGTTAATACAAGAAAAGGGCCTAGTTGAAGATATTATTGATATGCATAAGTCAACCCACAAACAACCCACATTTGAGAAATCATTTAAAAACCCCCCTCAAACTACTAACAACACTCAAAGATTCCCTACACTTTTTTAACCAAGCTATGATCAGTTATGATCTCAACCCAATTATAACCCAACACCTTATCAACCAGTTAATCACAACCCAAGACCCAATCCGACACCCTCTAACAATCAATTTAGACCAAACTACCAACGACCAAACTACCAACGACAGAACTACCAACGGCATAATATTTATGATGCTAACAGATTCCGACCCAACCAAAACATGACTAATAACCACGTACAACAAACAAACTCGGGCATATTGAACGCACCTATAAAACGAATAAGGCCATCAGGTAGCGGACAGATAGCCTTGGAACCAATTTATCAGATTGATCAAACAGAAGAAAACCCTATATCTTATTAATTATAAACAACACACCTCTTAAATGTATCATTGATACAGGTTCTTCAATAAACCTTATCAACGAAAACTCTTTAATTTCCCCGAGACCTCAGAAAAATTTATAAATGGCGTAATTGAGCTTAATAAAAGTATTTTCTTTGCACCCAGGAAACTATGTCAAACAACCCAAAAATTATATTGTCATAATTTTTCAACTACGTATGATATACTCTTAGGTAGAAATTACTTCAAAGCAAGTCAAGCTCTTATTTATTATGATGATAACAGTGTAACATTATCAAATCATAAATTCTATTTTAAGTTCACCAACAATGAAGAAGAGACATCAGAATCAATTCCTTATCCCCCTGTAGTTTTTGACCACGATGCATTTGCATACAATATAAATAACAACATCGAAGATAATAATGAATTTCGACTGGATCATTTAAGTTCAGAAGAAAGAGAAAAGTTAAAAAAAATATTACACGACTTTAGCGATATTCAGTACAGGAAAGGTGAAAATTTGACTTTTACTAGTACTATTAAGCACACCATTCGTACTAAACACGAAGACCCTATATATACGCACCCCTATAAACATCCCCAAATTTTTGATGAAGAAATTAATAAACAAATTAACGATACAATGAAACAACAGGGAATAATCCGAAAATCGGAAACGTCCTATCATACCCAAGAAAGAGGACGCATCCAAAGAAAAAAAGTTCCGTTTAGTCAAAGACTATCGCAGTTTAAATGACATCACCGTTGACGATAAATACCCAATACCCATAATGGATGAAATTCTTGACAAATTAGGAAAATGTCAGTATTTTACAACCATTGACCTTGCCAAGGGATACCAACAAATTCAAATGGACCCTAAATCTATTGAAAAACCGCTTTCTCAACAAAACATGGGCATGTCGAATTCCCACGAATGCCATTTGGCTTGAAAAATGCACCAGCCACATTCCAAAGATGCATGAATAATTTGCTAGAAGATCTTATCTGCAAAGATTGTTTGGTATTGGATGATATTATCATTTACTCCACTTCATTGGAGGAACATTTAGCATCAATCCAAAAAGTCTTTACTCAATTATGCAATGCAAATCTAAAATTAATTAAAAAAAAAAATTGAAAAGGGAAACAGCAATTTTAAAATTCCCGGTTCCCAAAAAACCGAAAGAAATCAAATGATTTTTTGGCTTATGCGGATACTACCGCAAACTTGTTCCTAATTTCGCAAAGATTGCAAAACCTTTAATTGTTGGATTAAAGAAAGGATCCAAAATCAACGTAGATAAAGCAGATTATATTTCAGCCTTTGAGAAACTAAAACTTCTCATCACCAATGTTCCCATACTCGCATACCCTGATTTCAAAAAACCTTTTTCCTTAACTACAGACGCCAGTAACGTAGCCTTAGGCGCTGTCCTTTCACAGGACCATAAACCTATCTGTTTTGCTAGCAGAACCCTTAATGAGCATGAGCTCAATTATTCAGCTATAGAAATAGAACTATTAGCAATTGTATGGGCAACTAAATATTTCAGACCCTATCTCTCCGGAAGACATTTCGAGATCACAAACCACTCATTTAGTTATCCAACATCAAAGAACCCAATATGAAATTACTGCGTTGGAAAATTAGATTAAATGAATACGATTACAAAATAAAATATTTACCCGGAAAAGAAAATTATGTGGCCGATGCCCTCTCTAGAGTTAAAATAGACGAAAACTTTTTAGGAGACGAAACAAGTAGTTCCCTGCCAACAATACATAGTGCTCAGGAAGATAATCAAAACTTAATAACTATTTCTGAAAAACCTCTGAATTTCTACAACCATCAAATCGAATTTCTTAAAAGCAACGAAGACAAAGTCGAAACTATTTGCTTCTTTCACAAAACAAAAATATCTTATAAAGAAATAACTTATCATTCCGCGAAAGAACTAATCAAAGAATATTTATGCTCAAAAAATAACACGATCTATTTCCATGACGATACAGACTTTTTAATATTCCAACAAGCTTATGTTGAAATTATACGTTCCAATAGTCGAACCAAAACTTTAAGAACGACTTCCAAACTAAAAGACATACCCACTTATGCAGAATTCAAACAAATTATTTCAAAAACCATAAAAAACTACTTCACCCAGGTATCACTAAAACTATAAATTGGTTCAAAGAAAAATACTATTACTCAGATTACCGAAAACTAATTCAGAACTTTATTAATGAATGCGACATTTGCAATTTGTCCAAATCAGAAAATAGAAATACTAAACTAACTTTTGAAACTACCCTAGAAATATTTAATACCAGAGAAAAATATGTAATGGATTTTTATTTAGTTGACAATCAACAATTTTTATCATGCATAGACGTATATTCTAAATTCGCCTCTCTAGTTGAAGTTCAAAGTCGTGATTGGCTAGAAGCAAAAAAGAGCAATCACTGAAATCTTTAATGACATGGCAAAAACCCTTAGAAATCAAAGCAGACAAAGATTCCGCATTTATATGCGTAGCACTCCAAAATTGGCTTAACTCCGAAAACGTTAAAATAAGTATAACAACAAGTAAAAATGACATTTCTGATATCGAAAGATTTCATAGAACTGTGAATGAAAAACTAAGAGTTATTAATACAGAATCAAGCATAGAAGATAAACAAACTAAGTTCGAAACCATCCTTTATACTTATAACCACAAGACTAAACATTTGACAACAAATAGAACACCCGCAGATATATTCATTTATGCAGGCACGCTCCTTTATAACACTCAAGCTAATAAGATAAATCAAATTGACAAATTAAATAAAAATAAAAATGACTTTGATATAAATACGAAATACAAGCAAGCCCCATTAGTTAGAAGTAAAACTATTACACCATTTAAGAAAACAGGAGAAATTACCCAAGTTGACGACAACCATTTCATTGAAACAAACAGAGTAAGACAAACTACACACTACAAATCAAAAATCAAGAAAAAAAAAAGAAAATTCACCAAAGCAAATATAATGACTAATTTCGGACATTCCAATATTACTGCTTATACTCCTATCAATGGCATCCCTAACGCATACTCAAAGTATAGAAATTAATCCCATCAAAGCAACAAACGGCTATTTTTTACTTCAAACAGGAATTATGGACCTACCCTCAGATTACGAATTTCATTATCTAAATTTAAATCGGTAAATTTAACCAAAGTACAAATCACCTACAACAACTTGTTAGAACAAACAGAACCATGTAAAAATTTAATGCACATCCAATACCTAACTGAGAAATTAAACCGTAAAATGAATGGCATCAGAATAATAAAGAGAAACAAAAGAGGACTTTTATTAACTTTGAAGGTACAGTAAATAAATATCTATTTGGTACTTTAGACCAGAACGACAAAGAAGAACTAGAAGACAAAATTAACAGTTTAACAGCAAATAATGCCCAAAACGACGAACTTAACCACATTATAGACGCAGTCAACAAAAACATTGAAATATTAAACAACCTCACTATTAGTCAAGATACAGACAAAAAACTAAATGTCCTTATATTTGATTTAGAGCAGTTCACAGAATACATAGAAGATATAGAATTAGGCATGCAGTTGACAAGACTCGGAATATTTAACTTTTGAATCATCAATACATAATCGATATAAATACTGAAAAAATTCTAAACATAAAAACTTCTACTTGGTTGAAATCAGATACGAACGAAATACTAATAATCTCGCACATACCCAGACTAATATCCAAAACCCCACTTTTCAAAAATATCCCCTACCCAGACGATAACAACAATATTTGGACTAAAATCTAAACTTTCTAAGCTTTTTGTTCTGTTTTTCCCACAATATTTTCAACCTATAGATGCGATCGAATCTCCAAAAATGGTGGTGGAGTTTTGATTGCCGAAATAGTTCTGCCACCTGCCGTTCTTGACATTGAATTTGTTAGTGTCAAAATTTGTTTGAAATCATATTCTGTATTTCTAAATTGCTCGTATATTCCACCGAGTTCTGACATGACGGTATATTCTAGCCATTTAGAAGCTATTCGCTTTGTCTCTTCACTTCTTTCGGATGCAGACATATTTATCGTTCTGGGAGATTTTAATCTACCTGACGTTTCGTGGCTTCCATCAGGTGAGTCTTCCTTGTTGATGCCCTCCTCCTCACATTGCTTTGTTGACGGTCTCCTTGAGTTATCCTTAACCCAAGTTAATCCTGTGCGTAACAAAAATGAGAGATCACTAGATCTTATATTTATGTTAGATTCTTCTAACTGTATTGTTTCGAGGATTGATCCCTTAGTCGTCCCCGAAGACAGTTTCCATCCAACTTTGGACTTGACTATTATTCTACCTTTTCGGTTATCAAATGCTGGTACCAGCTCGACGTCTCGTATCCGTTGCTTTCGTAAAACTAACTTTTTCAAGCTCAATGAGCTATTTCTTGCTGCAGACTGGTCTTATCTGTACTCCTGTAATGACAAGAATGCTGCCATTTGTTTTTTCTATGATACTATGTTTTCGCTTTTTGATGCTTGTGTTCCACGTGTGACCCATGTATTGTCTAACAAGTCGCCATGGTTTACACGTGAGTTAACTAATTTGAAAAATGTGAAGTCTAGATATTATAGAAAGTTTAAAAAATCGGGTCGACCGTCTGATTTCTCTTTTTATGCTGTTGCTCGATCGAATTTTTCAGTGCTTAATACACTATGCTATAAGGATTACATTAGGCGTTGTAAACTTCAGTTCTCCCGTGATCCTAAGCAATTCGTTAACGCCAAACGAAAGGTGGCAGTGCACCCGTCCTATTTATGTTTTGAAAATAATAAAGCACACGATGATCAGGCCATTGCCGATATGTTTGCTAATTTTTTAAAATGACCTATTCCTCCAAAGATCATCGAGCTAACTTTTCATATCCCTATCAGTTGAAAAGGTATAATTGCGTCTTTAATCCTGTGACCGATGACCCAGACTAATATCCAAAACCCCACTTTTCAAAAACATCCCCTACCCAGACGATAACAACAATACTTGAACAGAAAATGTTCAAGAAATTTATTATATACAAAACAATGAAACATACATAAAATCTACTAGAGAACAAGAATTGAATGAATGTATAATTGGAATTATAACGCAAATATTAGCAGAATTCAAATATCGTAAAACTTTTAAAACAAATCAAATTAGTTATATAGAGCCCAACATTGTTGTTACCTGGAATCTACCGAAAAGAAATTTGAAACAAAATTGTAATCAAAATAAAATATTTGTATAAGGAAATAATATAATTAAGATATACGATTGCACCATTAATTTAAACGAAATATCAATCGTAAACTCATTTTCAGATTACACACAAAATATCTATGTAACAAACAATGTAACAAAATTGAAACCTATTTCTTACTTACAAACGAAACAAATCATTTACGAAAAAACTAAGTATAACAAAATATTTAATATAATAACAACAACTACATTTATCATGACTTTAATAAGTTTTATTATATATCTTATCCATAAGTTTAAATCAATGACTAAAAAAATAATTATAAAACAAATTAAATCAGTTGAATCAGCACTAGATAATCCCGTCCCACAAGAAGAAATAATCTCGCAAGAAATTCCTATTGAAAATATGGAAACACTTCCTTTATTATACCCTCCATTTCCCGCCTGAGGACAGGCTACTTTTTTAAAGGTAATATATGCGCCTCTCCATATAATACCACTCTTATTACTTTATTATAAACAATTCACCCCATCTTTAAAATGCTAACTCAGCAAATCTTGATCCTCTTTTATTTTGTTATAAACAATTCACCCCATTAAATTCCCACGCGTAAAAATGCAAGCTAAGCAAATCTTGACCCCTTTTTATATTATAAACAATTGACCCCATCTAACTCATATGCGCAGATGCAGCGTCCAAAACAAGAAGATCACTTCACACCCTTTTCGTGGGAAATCATTACCCAAATCAAATCTTTGAAGTGACCAATCAGAATCGATCAAGCCACTTTAGCCAACTCCCAAAAATCACGCCACCCCCGAAAAACCTCCTATAAATAATCTGAGAACTTTAAGACATCAGTTCAGTTCTTCCTTACACTTGATACGCGAACAGTTTAGCGAACAGTTCAGTTAATTCAGTTCTTGATACGCGAACACTTCTGTTGGAGTTTAGTTCTCCTTTACATTACACACAAGCAGTTAGTTCAGCATTAAGTGCACGTTAATATAAGTATCCTTTGTAAAAGAACAACTCCGTTGAAATTAAATAAAGAATAGGGGTTGTTTTTGCATGCGTATCATCAATGTCGACCATGGATATCCATATATGAGTACAACCAATGAATAAAGTGCGCAGGAGTTTAATATAACAGTGTGAGGAGTAAATACAATACATGCAAGGAATATTCGATACTGTATACAGTGGTTATTATTATCCACAAATTGGAGAATATTTACGTATTCTGGCATCATTCGAATTGTTATGGTGGTGGTGGTGGTGGTGGTGGTTGTAATAGCTGCGGCTGAACTTCTCCTGCCATCATAGTTGATGTTGTTTCCATCATCCTTGATGTGCTTTTTTTGTTGTCTTCTTTCTGCCAGTTCGCTGTTGTTGTTGTCTGCTAGGGATATGTTTGTTATTAGTAGTAGAGCGATTTTGGTTAAAATGGTGTTGCTGCATCTGCTGGTCTTGGTGTAACTGCTGCTGTTGCCGCTGCCTGTTGTAGTGAATTCACATGTCGGTTTTAAATGACTTCGGCACAGCTTGTAACATTCTGTTGCCAGCAGGAAATAATAGTAATAAGTTTATATATAAGAACAATCGTATGTATGTACGCAAACTTGCATGCATACATTTCGTTCTTTATATAAGCTTACGCAAACGAATTGTGCTGGCAAGCCAGCCCAATTATGCTGAGCTTGCAATTTGATCATGTGAGTTCACTCGCGCGCCTCACCCCTCTTATTTTTGTAGCTGCCAACAAGCAGCATAAGTTAACACACAAAATGATTCATTCGAATAAAAGTTGACTAAGAGCACAGACGTGCTCATTAACAAAAACCTTTAATAAATATTGGAATAAATTGAAACAATCAATATGTACTAATATACATATTTCATGGCGACCGTGACAGGACAGTCACCTTGCAGAACCCTTTGATTGGAATTGTGTGTGAAATGTGGAAACAACAAAAAGTGCCCGATTATACAATAAAAAAAGAATTTTTTTGATTCGACTGAGATAATCTGCATTTGCTCAGTACAGTCGTACCTCGCAACAAAATATATTCACATACATACTGCCAAGTGAATGGCCAATACAGAAGTGACGTTCGAAAGTGCTGCTCCTGTCGAGCAAAGGGATGCACCCACACTAGAAGAGGCCCTAGTGGTGTTTCCAAACGATGGACCACGCCCACTCACCATTGCTGAGTACCGGGCTCGAAGACAACTAAATAAATCTACGCAAAGAAGGAAGAAGCGGGGCGGAAAAAGAATCGCCCTCCTGCGCCAGAGACGATTGGTGCAGGATATGTTGAAAACCACAACATTGCCTGAGGAAGACCGACAACTCTACCAAGAGAGTCTAAAGAATCTAGAAGAAGAACTTTGCAGTGGTGCAAAGTAACGCAAATCGGATTTCCGATATTGCCACTAATTTTTAAAATTTATCATTCATTCACTCATTTAAAAAAATTTTTCTTTACTATGTTTATATAACAAATCATCTCAATCATTTAATTTTAATTAAACCCTCAAGTCGATGCGTGCAAACGCTGCTTGAAAAATACTAACGAAAAAAATTAGGCTATTACTAACACATGTGGTTGGAGTATCTATTGTAAAATTTAATGAAATGTAAACTTGAATTGTGAGCCAACCACATGCACTATCTCTTCTAACTTCCACGTCTCTGTCACTGCTATAAGCAGTTGAATATATACGTTCGTTTCTGCATGTATGCTTATACAATGTAATGAATCATTCTTCGATGATCTATTGATCACTTAAAGTGGATATCAATAACTGATATCACACTCCTTTTTTTATATATATACAATTTTTTTTTGTGAATCCAATTACAGTTTTTAAATTGAAATTTCTCTTTAGAACATATTACTTAAACATTTCAAAATATTAAATGCAATGAAATAAAAAAAAAAGAACAGAGGTGTCATGGGACACCCAGATGAAACGAAGTTTCTTTCGATTAAGGGGGTGAGAGCTGCTTTATTCATGCAATTTTGAAAAAAAAAAATTTATTTTAATTAATACTTGAACAATTTTTTTTTAATATTTTTTTAAAAACTATATACTGAAATGATATGTTTTCGCTATCGCCATAAACCAAGTATTTTTATCCAAAATAAAAGATAATCAAATTGTGTGCTTTGGCACGTCTGTGCTCTTGTGTCAGTTTATTCAGAATGAATCATTTAGTGTGTTAACTTATGCTGCTTGTTGGCAGCCACAAAAATAAGAGGGGTGAGGCGCGCGAGTGAACTCATATGATCAAATTGCAAGATCAGCATAATTTGGCTGGCTTGCCAGCACAATTCGTTTGCGTAAGCTTATATACAGATCGAAATGTATGCATGCAAGTTTGCGTACATACATACATTTGTTCTTATATATAGACTTATTATTATTACTTCCTGCTTGAAACAGAATGTTACAAGCTGTGCTGAAGTCATCTAAAACCGACATGTGAATTCACTACAATACATATGGATGAAAGTACATATTTCGAAATACTCCGCCCAACAGGAAACCATATAAAAAAAGTAGCTCAAATGCTACCAAAATGCCAACGGTTACGTTGATCCTAATTGCAAAAAGCAAACATTATTTAAATTGTAAGACTTCAGCACATACGATAAACTATAAAAAATTCAAAATTCCAAAAAAAATAATTTTTTACAGATTTGATAAAAGTCACTTTTTCGACCCATTTTGGGAGACTATTTAGCAAAAAAAAACAACAAAGCGATCACAATTATATTAGTTCAGATAGATTTATAAAAAAATGGATTTATTATAATAAAGATAATTTCAAAATTTGAGCAAAATCGGTTAGGGAGTTTTTGACATATCTTGCCAGCAGTTTTAAGGAACCGAGTCTAGTAAAACACATTTGAATGTTGTTGCCCGCAACCAGGCTCTATATACAACTACTCAGGTTTACGGCATTACTTCTAAACGTCTTTAGATTTTGAAAAAATCTTTTGCTCAGGTATTTTAGACATTCTAAGGATAAGATGCAATAATAATTTAATGCAAGGTGGGCTGCCAAATTTCGCCCGACGACAATATTTGCAGCAAACAAGTATCCGGGCAGAGAAAAAGGGATCGGGATCGCGAATCCGAGCATATACATACATATGTGCAATATATACCGCGAATACATATGTATGTAGATATATGCATGTGTGAGTTTGTAGGCAGCGAGACGCGATCGCGACCTTTTTTTCTTCTTACCTCTTCCTCACACATTTATGACGCTTTCTCAATCTCAGAATCTTTGCTTGTCCGTCCCGTATTTACTTGTTCGTCCCGCATTTATTTGTGCGTCCGTCTGCCCACAAACTCGAGCTCGCTACCTCTTTTCCCTTCCGAATTTGCTTGTGCGTCCCTCTGCCTAAAAACTCGGAGTCCGCTACCTCTTTTCCCTTCCGTCATAATAAAAATAACTCACGTTAGACAAACGTTGTTTTTTTTGAATGAAATCGTTCTCTTTTTTCCTGAAAACTGCGTTTTGTGGTTTTCTTCAGTTTTATGATTGAGCTTCTTCAATTCAGTGGTTTCTCTTGCAAAATGGCTACTATTCCTAATAATAACTTCTTGGTGACTCCATTTCCTTTATATGTCTTGATGAAAAAACTCAACATTCCTCGCTGACAGCCCAAAATTTTCAAAAAAATAGTCAGCTATAAAACTCCTCAAAGGAAAATGAACTTGACTTCTGATATTGCACTCAGCGTTTTATTATTTCAAACTATCCTATCTACAATATCTTTGTAGTTTGAGTGACTTGTTGTTTCCGAAGGAAACCATCTATGACTTCTACGAATGAACTCCATGCTTCAGATTCATCCTGGGTCATTGTATTCTGGAACAATCTGTCCGATTTTAAAGTTCGAATTTGAGGGCCTACAAAAATTCCTTCTTTAAGTTGAGAAAGTGCAGGAAATTTGTCGCACAAGTATTTAAAGCAGTCACCTTGTTTATTTAAAGCTTTGACAAACTGCTTCATCAATCCTAACTTTATGTGAAGGGGAGGCAAAATAACTAAATTTGGGTCAACTAATGCATCACGCTGCACATTTTGTTGTCCCGGTACAAGTCTTTCTCTGAGTGGCCATTCGTTCTTAATGTACATTAAGACATGTTACATGTTTCGTGCTCGACTGTCCCACTCGCACAAAAAACATGGATACTTTGTAAATCCAGACTGCTGACCCAAAAGCATAGATATTATTTTGAGGTCTCCACAGAGTTGCCAACAATATTCGCTATACTTTATTTTATTTAGCAACAGCTTAAGATTCTCGTACGTTTCTTTGAGATGCACGGAGTGAGCAACAGGCACCGAGGCATAGGTATTACCATTGTGCAACAAGACACCCTTCAGACTTCTCTTAGAAGAATCAATAAATAACCTCCATGATGTGGAATCGTAATTGTCAGCTCCCAGTTTCTTGACTACTTCAGGAATATTATTACAAAACACCAGTGAACCCTCTTGAGAGAAATATTCCGCGAACTCTTTTTCACGATGCCTGTACCACGAAAATGTGGTTCCTGGAGCCAATAGATTTTTGTCTTTCAGTCGTGATCCTAGGATTTGTGCAGCATCCTTTGATAGACCCAAATCTCTCACTAAGTCATTTAGTTCAGCTTGGATAAACTGTTGAGGTTGGCCTATATCAGGATTGAATTCATCTTCATCGGTTCTTCCGTTTGAACTTTCACCTGATGATTGCTGTTGGATG